>OMKP01035880.1:0-13271 GCA_900302375.1 Bathygadus melanobranchus | reverse complement strand
TGTATGGTGAATGACAATGAAATGCCCCCATTTCTCTGGACATGGTGCCCTCTCTGATGTTTGATTGGAGACTCTTTACCTACGCTATAGTGACATCACACATGGAGGTATCCAACCCAGATGTATGATGGCTAGATAGATCAACCAACCAGCATACCCCGTGGACTGTATCAACTGGTAGGCTTATCCATCCATCATACATCTGGGTGGCGACGCCCACTTGCGACGTAACTAAAATGGCTTGTGATCAACCATGGACACGTGGTGGTACAACATTGTGCGGATGACGTACGCTCTTGCCCACGTCGTCCTTGGAGGAGACCAGGTCCTCCATCTCGGCGCGGAGCAGCTTGTTGTTGCGGTCCAGCTCGTCCTTGTTGTCCATCAGGGCCTCCAGCTCGCGGGTCAGCGCCAGCGTGCGGGTCTCCTTCTCCCGGGCCTCGGCCTCTGCGCGGTCCCGCTCCTCGGCGTAGCGGGCGGAGATGTTCTTCTCCTCCGCCAGCATCTGGAGAGAACCGGAGAATCACGGAGGTTAGAGTCACCGGTGTCGTTTGTCTCCTGGCGTTTGTCTTTAAATAATAACGTTTTTGAACAACGCTAAATATTTGAAAGCTTTGATCTCATCGAAAAGCTTCAGTACCATGATAGCTTTGAAGCAGGATGGTACGTCGCGTTTTTAAACTGTACACCTCATAACCTGGTCCAGGTAATAACGACCTGATCCGGGGCGCTCACCTGGTCAAACTTCTTCTGCTTCTTCTCCAGGTTGGAGACGATCTGTCGGAGGTGGTCCTGGTCCACCAGCAGGTCGTCCAGCTCCTGCTGCAGCCGGGTCTTGGTCTTGTCCAGCTTCTCGTATGCGGCACACTTCTCTTCCATACGCTGGCTCACCGCCTCCAGGTCCCGCAGCACCCTCTTCCTTCCTTCCTCCGCACTCTCCAGACAGCCCGCCTCCTGCTCCACCTTCTTCTTCATGTCCACCAGCTATTGGACCACAGCACATGTCACTCAAAGCTCACGTGTCAAATCAAACTTTATAAAGCCACAGCAAGAGGTGGCTGGAAGACCGGCGACGTTACCTGCGCCTGCACCAGGAGGAGCTGCTTCTCCACATTCTTCTTGGCCTCCTCCTCTTCCTCCAGCTGCTCCCGGAGGGCATTCTGCTCGTCCTCCAGCTGCCGGAACTTGGTGTTCATCGACAGCTTCTGTCTGGTCTCCTCCGTCAGGAGCTCCTGGAGGCGGGAGAGAAGAGAAGGAAGGGGGAGAAAAGAAGAGAAAGATGAGTGAGAGGGGAGGGAGAGAGAAAGAGGGGAGGAGTTACAGAGAGACAGATGACAAGATTAAGAAAGAGCGTGAGAGAAAAACAAAAGCGGATGAGTAATCTATACAACCCACGTCTTAAAAGAAGATCAAAATCCCATGCTGGTCGTAGTGTCAAGAAGCTCTTCAGCTTCTTGACACTACGACGTCATCATCTGGCAGGTCCCAGTGTGCAGTCATCGTACCTGGGCATCTTGGAGCTGGGACTCTACAGCAGAGCAGTCCTTGGTGGCCTTGATGGACTTGCCCTCCACCTCGCTCAGCAGGCCGGTCACGTTTTCCAGCTCCGCCTGCACAGAAGGAACATGGAGCGGTCAGCGGAGGGTGTAAGACCGGGTCAGGTGTTTTGCCCAGGTCTCGACACTTGGCTAGGAGCAGCCAGGGATCGAAGCAGCAGCCAGCCGGTTGCCAGACAACCCGCTCCGCCTCCTGAGCTACTGCCGCCCACCGATTCCCAACTAGGGAGTACACTTCAGCTTCTTTCATTAAAAAAAAACTAAACAAAAGGACTAGTCTAGGCCACTACAATATGAATAATAATGATGCTCAATGGTAATAGCATAGATTAGCTGAAATGGAAAACGTGTGCTGTGGTGTGGATGAAGGCGTACTTGATGGGGCTATAGGGGAACACGATCGAGAGGGCCTTACCTGCATCTTTGAGACCCTCTCGGCCAGCTCCTGCCGCTGGCGTTCGCTCTCCCCATGTTTGACCTGCAGCTCCTGGACCTGGGCCTCGGCCTTCTTCCTGCGGTGCTCGGACTCTCCCTTCCCCTGCATCAGGGTCTGCAGCTCGATCACCAGCTCGTTGCGCTCAGACTCGAGCGCCTGCTTGGCCTTCTCAACGGACACCTTGTTCTGTGGGAGAGGAGAGGAGACGTTTTGAATTTAGACCATCTCGAGCAACTGACTGTCACGCTTTGTCGTGCAGCACTTTTAATTTGTTACTTGCGATGGTATGCTTTGGTCCCTGCCTCCCTCGAGTCACTAAATAACAAACTGTAAATAGTGAGAAGGTTACAGAGCAAGTCCGGGGTTGCTGGTTTGACTCTCCTCCACCATGGATGGTTCTGAGATAGTGTGTGCACTATATTCTGCTCACCCTCTTAGACTGCTCCAGCTGCTCGTTGAGCTCGTCGAAGGCCTGTCCGTGTTTCTGCCTCATCTCGGCCACCTGCATCTCATGGACCTTGGCCTCATCGTCCAGAGACTTCTTCAGGTGGGTCACCTCCATCTCACGCTTGGTCCTGCATACACACGCACGCGTCAACTCTCCTGGCATTTTATACACACTTGGTTGAGGACTATTCACAACATTCACATTTTTAGAGTCGCATCCCTGAAGGGGAAATGGACAACACATGAGTACAAAATAATACAAATATGATCCCAAAAAAAAATCTACACTAAAGATAAGCATCCGTATGAAATAAAACCCTGATATAAAAACAGGCAGACATCTGTATCAACAGTACTAGAAGTGTTAAATAGTATATAAATAAATTAGATCAAAGTTCCAAGTAGATTCAGTCTCAGGGTGTCTGGGGTGGGTTTGTTTCTAGTCACAGGGTGAATAGGGTGGATGGGTGTGTTTGTTTCTAGTCTCAGAGCATCGAGTGTTTGGCTCTAGTCCCAGGGCATCTGCGTCTCAGGACGCTTGTGGCGGCTGGTGTTACCTGAGCTCCTGCTGGGTGGCAGTGGAGTCCAGCGTGTCCTCCAGCTCTGTCTTCAGGGCCTCCAGCTCCTCCCCCAGGTCCCGGCGGTGCTTCTCAGCCTTGGAGCGCGCCTGCCTCTCCAGGTCCAGGTCCTCCTGGAGCTCAGACAGCTGGGCCTCCATCTCCCGGATCTTCTTCTGGGCCAGGTTCTTCTGAGCGGCCTCCTCTTCCATCCTGCAGGAGAGGGACAACGTCAGACGGATTAATGACACTGCACTTGAGTCATGAAGTAGGTCAGCATGGTCCCCTTTTTAACCATGAACCTCCATCTGGTCTAAGACCTGACCCCTACATTTGTCAGAAAGGTTTCACTGAGATGGAAAAATCCCTTTTAATTATTTCAAAGTAAAGGCAAAATAAAACCTTGTGAAGTGTAGTAACGGGTAAAGCAGATACTTCATTGGTACAGCTCTTGCGTTGAATTTAGAAGATTACCTTGGTGCACCAACTGCCATTAAACTACCAACCTTGTGTTCAGCTTACTATATATGTCTGTGTTTCGATGAAACAAACTGGACAGTACAATCAGTATTGGAGCAACCAGAAAAAACGAAAAGATCGCAAAAAAAAAAATCGCTTCGATTTACAAAAATGAGTAAACCCTACCTGGCGAGGGCAGCCTGTAGCTCCTCCTCCTTCTTGGCCAGCTGGGCGCGGAGCTCGGCGATCTGGGCCTGCAGCTCAGCGATCTGGTCGTGGAGCTCCGTGGAGTCTCCCTCCAGCTTGCGGCGGTTCTTCTCCAGCTCCTGGCGCTGCTTCTCCTCACGCCGGAGACGGTCTGGGGGTGGAGAACAAAGACGAAGGGATGAGAACGGTTTGAACAGTTTGAAGGAACCCCCAATTCTTGTAGAATTGGGTCTTCTCAAAAAAATATTCTAGATTTCTCCATCCTTGTCTGTCCATGTCTGTGTATCTATAGACCACCGCCTTACCCTCCAGGTCTGTGATCATGGCCTCGTGCTTGGTCTTGAGCTTCTGCAGACTCTTGGACTTCTCCTCCTCCTCTGCCAGATTGGTGGTGAACTCTGAGACCCTCTCCTCAAACAGCTTCTTCTCCTGCAAACAGATTTCATTCATCGATTAGATCTGTGTTTGATGATATACAAGGCTTATATCATTCTACTGAGCTATATCCAGATTACCCCCTTCCCTCTAAAACTAGGTCCTGAAGAAAAAGTGTGGCTAGGAGTTAAATAACACTTCTAAAAGGCTATTTCTGCCGGACAGTTCCCCAAAACAACTTGATGCAAGTGAGGTTTCGATATGCAGACCTTGACGAGCTTGTTGTTCTGGTCTTCCAGCACCATCAAGTCCTCCTCCACCTTCTTCATCTTTGCATCCAGGGTCACCTTCTCCAGCTGGAGTCTCTGTCTGGCGGCCTCCTCCTCATCCAGCTGCTGCTCCAAGTCCTGGAGAGGGAGAGACAGTACGGCGTTAACATCGGCATTTTATACACTCTACTTTTTGTCCTGTATAGACAGTTAGTTCGTTCTTGTTTACATATTTGCATCTCATTTTACTCACCGTGATGTTCTGCTGCATCTTCTTCCGCTCGGTCTGCAGCTGGGTGGCGCGCTCCTCCTCCTCCTCCACGCGGGCCTCCAGGTCGTGGAGGATCTCCTCCAGCTCCTGCTTCTTGGCGGCCAGGCGGGCCCTCATCTCCTCCGCCTCGGCGCACAGCTCCGTCTCGGCCTGCAGCTGCTCCTGCAGGGCCAGCTTCTCCGCACCCATCTACATGGAGGCGGCGAGAGGGGAAAGGACTTCACATTGTGTGCCGGTTGGATGGGAAGGATGGAAATCTCCCAGTGAAAGGAAAATGGAAGTAGCTTGCGATTACAAATGCGAAGAGGCATGTCAGTAGAGGTACTTGAGGCACTTGCTGCCCCTGTAGTAGGCGGCGATGCATTTTTGCTGCTTGATCTCACCTGCTGCTGCTTCAGCTCCATCTCCCGGAGCTGCTGCTCAGCATACACCTGCTTCTCCTTCACCTTGTGGAGCTCCTCGTCCTTCGCCAGCATCTCCTCCTCCTGCCTGCTCACCTGGAGCAGAGGCTTCACCTGGGGGGGGGAAGAGATGGAGAGAGAGACAGAGTGGAGCTTTAGGTTATATTGACCAAAGAGTTTGAGAGATGAGACTTCAGGCCTGGGCAAGATAGAAAAATGATAATGGTACACAAAGAAGTTGAGAATCCAAGGAATTTCATAGGATAAATGATCTACAACTTTTCAGAAAGACATTTGTTTATATTGTACTCATTTGTAGGACATATCGTCCCAACACAACTGAACAACATTACAAATCACAATATCTTAATTTTATGACAAGATAGCGCCATAGTGGGGGTACCCGGCCACCCCAGCAGTGTTAAGGTGGTGGTTACCTTGGTGAACAGCCTCCACCACTGCCAGTTTCTGAGCTTCAGGTAGGCGGCGCAGTTCCTCTGGATCACCTTCATGGCAGTCAGCTGCTGCTGCCGCTTGGCAAACGCCCTGACAGGAAGTGACCACATGGGTTTAGTGTCTGTACCATGGCGCTTTTCAAAGTAAGACGGGACACATTACAGAAAATACAGTTTGGTGTGTACCTGACGCTTTTCAAAGTCAAACAGCAAAGTAAAACAGGAAATTATAGAATGAACACAGTGTCTGCCATATGATGCTTTTGAAAATAAATCATAGAATGAATGTAATTAAAAGACAAAAATGACATTTCTAGTGCATCATGGGAAATGACAAGTTTGACCGGGGGAGGGGTGACTGTTGGAGCGGGTCTTACTTGCGGGCCACATAACCACGGCACCAGGCCTGGAAGCTGATGATGACGTCAGTGATTTTCATGTCTCGCTCCTCCTCCAGGTGAGCCAGGACTCCGGCCCGGAAGAACACCTTGCTCTGTCCAATACGGTACAGGTTGGGGTCCAGCTCCAGACTTTTGATCTGCCCGGGGAGAGAGGAGATGAGCTTGTTACTCACTGGTTGGTTGGTGATAGTTAGTTTCATCATTAGATGGTTACAGTCCCATCATTAACTAGACTCAACACACACAATCAATTATAATCAATATAATCAATAATTATCTTGCATTGGTTATACAACAAACTAAATGTTATATAAAATCAAAGTTGTTTAACCATACCATTAGCTAGATGTAGAAGAACATTTTCTATATGTTAACAACAATTGCAAGGTTATAAGATAGGTGTTGAGCTAGACATTAAACTAGGTATTACAGCTATAAGATTATTGGTGATATGATATGAACTTTAGAACACTATTGTGTACTAGGTGTGTTTGTACCATGAGCACGCAGGCCTGCTTGCCGTCCATGAAGCCCTTGGGAATGGCGTTCGGAGTGAGGATCTCATACCTGGAAAACACACACACAAAGACTTATTACTGGACAACACTGGCGATGTGTGTTTGTTCATCCATTTGTGTTTATGCACAACCATGTGTGTATACTGTGTACGTTACCTCTGTCTGAACTCCTGGAAGACGATGCGGTTGGGGAAGCCCTGTCGGCAGATCCTGATTCCCTCCAGGACTCCGTTACACCTGAGCTGGTCCAGGACCAGGTGAGGGTCCAGCTTACCTGCCTGCAGAACACACCTGGGGTCACTATCTGAACTAATCTTGTGCCAAAAGCCTAAATCCAATCTACTGCCATGGTAACAGACTAAATCCAATCTACTGCCATGGTAGCAAACTAAATCAAAAGCATTAGACTCATGCTAACAGAGCATGCCAGCTAAACAGATTCTAGCATGCTACCATGCTAGCACCATCACACATTCAGACCAAGCCCGTCAAGGTAGACTAGGAGGGCTGTGAATTGAAGCGGCACCTTCTTCTCGTGGTTGGGGATGATGCAGCGGACGAAGTTGGGGTTGGTGTTCCTCAGGGTGGCCATGAGCTTGGACAGCTGCTCCTTGTAGAGCTGGCCCACCGTGCGGAACATCCCCTTACGGGTCTTGAAGTTCCCTGGCATCTCAGACATAGCCACCTTCTCCAGTCCCACGATGCGGTCCACTGGAGGTGAGGGAGAGGGGGGGGAACAACGGGACAGAGCGGACGTCAAGTTAGATCCAAGATGGCGGTGGACGCAAACAATTTTGCTGCACCTGAATTAATCCCCTGCCGGGATTAATAGAGGGTTATCCTAAAATCATGAAACCAGTCGTTACAGGCATTCATTAGTCTATTCGTTGTCTTTTTATTATATATTGTGTTTTTTAACCTTTTTATTAATCGAAATTTGAAATCATACTTAATTGAATTTGCGTCACTGTCAATGTCAGAATTTTGCAACATTGTTTTAAAAAAAACATGCCATAAAACTTTTAAAAGATTATAATGTTATGTCAATGCATCTCAACCAGGACACGTCTCAAAACTACCAAGACCGGTGCCGGGGACACGGTTCATAATAAAAGCACAACGGTCAAAACGTGAGGACACACAACACACGTGAAGCCAGGGGGCGCTGGAGAGCAGGGTCACAACATGCCAAGGAGCAAATCTCAAGGAGAAGTTCAATGCAAGTCACGTGAAACATTTCTGTGTGCACTTCGTAAACATCACTGCAGATCCCTTGCATGTGGAGAGATGGCTACTAAGTGTGCGTCATTATGAGTCTTGTATTTCGTGGAAAATACTCTAATATAAACGGGTGGCAAAAATGTAGTTTTATTTGGTGATAACACAACCAAACCCATGCAGTTGAATATACCCATTGTTGTAGTACCCATGACCAACACCAGGGGTCCCCAAACACACTATTACACAGGGAGAGAAGGAGAGATGAGGATTAACTAGAGGTAAAGAGATGTAAACAGATGGACAGTATTCACTGAAGAGTTAAGTAGAACTGGGGGAAGAGAGCATATATACACACACACACAACATAAGAGAAGGGTTATAGGGCATTGGGAAGACTGTTGAAGATGAGGCTTGAGGATGATGGTGAATACATTAAAGTAGACCTGTGTCACCTGAGTCCAAGTGCAGAATAGGAAAGCGTTTGTAGAAATAGGCTCTCTGACAACTCAGTATCCCTGGGGGCCAGTAGGGCCCCGTGGAGGGAGGAATACAATGGAACGGGGCCGAACAGAGGAGGATGGACGTCGAGATAAGGGAGGTTAAAAAGGTCAAAGGGTTAAGAAACAAAGGTAAGGCGATAGAGAGTGAAGAGAGAAACAGAAGGTAACATGAAGGTTTCATGTTTTCATGTGTTGTTCATGTGTTCATTTGTCCATGTATTAAGTATATTCCTAATTTAATGTTTCCAATGTAATTATAATAACATAGTAAATTGTATACATGGTATAAGTATTCATGCATTAAATGGTATGTATTGGATGATATTCATGCACGTCCATATACTAAATTGTATTCATGTATTAAATGGTGTTCATGTATTCATCAGTCCCCAGAGTGGACCTGGTGGTTTTGGTCTCCCCAGGGTTCAGGTGACCACTAGGGGGGGGAGGGGGGACTAGGGTGGTCTGAACCTACCATCCTTCCAGAGCTCGGAGACAAACTTGTCTGTGGACTGGTTGAGCAGTGAGGCCACGTTGTCGTTGAGGGGGTCCATGTTCTTCATCAGCCACTCGTCTGCCTTGTAGTCCACCTGGAGAGGGCGGGAGGGTTAAAGGTCAACCAATCAATCTCTCCAATAGGAATTAATCTACCTCTCAAATGCATGTCTTTTATCTTCATATTTAAACTCATTGTATTTCTTGTTCTTGTGATATTCTTGTTAAGCATTTTGTAATGCTGTTTTGCACAACAAGCTTTCCATAAATTACTTTATATAAAATAAATAGTAATTTATTGAAATAGCAGTCTGGGGTGAGGCCAACCTTGCCGGCGTAGTGCATTATGCAGAAATCGGCCTCGTCCTTCAGCTTCTTGGGCCTGTGGAACTTGGAGTGGCTGCCCTGCTCCTGGACCACCTTCTCCACAAAGCTCTTGTCGGTGGCCTTGGGGAACCAGCACTCCTCATCCAGCAGGGCCAGGATGCCAGGGGGGTTGGCCTGGGGAGGGGAGAGAACCATGACGAGAACAGCACTGTCTGGGCGGAACGACATAGACCCAGCTAACAAGACCAGGATGGAGGCTGACTCTAAGCCAACCATGACAGAACAACGTGGACAATGAGGAATCGCCCCAGGAAGATTCCTTTCTCAAAACAGAAAACATCAGTGATATGTATGGAAACATATCGCCTTGAAAAAGCTATTGTAAAGATGCTTTTAATTTTAAAACAGACTGGTTCACTGGGACATTCACATTACGGGCAGATGTTGGTTGGGTTAAAACATTGTGTGGGTATGTAGATATACGGAAGGTGGGGGCGTAAACGTTCAGACATAAAAATGGGGTCACAAGACAAAGTAGGGAAGCACAGCATGGGGTGTTACTGTTTATGAGACTGTACGTAGATCGAGAGGCGTCACTGGTGAACTCACAGGTTTCTCAATGAGGTCGATGCAGGGCTGGAGGTCGAGGCCGAAGTCGATGAAGCTCCACTCGATGCCCTCGCGCTGGTACTCCTCCTGCTCCAGGATGAACATTGTGTGGTTGAACAGCTGCTGAAGCTTCTCGTTGGTGTAGTTGATGCACAGCTGCTCAAAGGAGTTCAACTGTGTATAGAGGTAGAATAGAGAGAATCCATCCATTAAAATGCAATCCGTTAGAGAGACAGAGAAAGAAGGATATTCGTGGATGTTTGCATCACTGGTTAGCACAGCAAATATTATGGATTGCATATTTTGTCAGCACAACACTTTAGAAAAGCTTGCTTTAAGATAAACTGATTAAAAAAATTAGATTAAAGAACGGTTCCATTTAGGTATCAACAAGTTATATAAATAAATAAAAAAGTTATATAACTATGTTAAGGACTCAAGACCAAATAAATCAAAAGTTATTTCATGCAGTGTTTTATAAGGTTATGATGTGGCAAGGACCTGGGAGGAAAGCAATGCATCATGTGAACAAGCGCCACAAAAGTTTCACCCAAGGACACTTCTGTCACACAGTTGTGTCACCAGCTCACCTAGGAGGGTTGTTCTCGCAGTAGTCGCCACTACCAATAAAACAAGCACCTCTTTCCCTGATGAGCAGCAACACACACTGCTAGCTCACCTCAAAGATCTCGAAGCCGGCGATGTCCAGGATGCCGATGAAGGAGGCCCCCTGTCTCTTGGTCTTGTCCAGGGCCTTGTTGAGCCTCATCACCAGCCAGCGGAACATCCTCTCATACGTGGCCTTGGCCAGCGCCTCCACCGCAAACTCTGCCTGCTCCTGGGTCTGGGCCTTCTGCACGTAGTCCCGGCCCACCTTGATCCTGGGGGACAGGATGGCCCGGGTGAAGTCCGTCACGTTCATGCCCATCAGGTGGCACACCTTCTGGGCCGCTGGGGGTGGGAGGAGACACAGACACAGAGTTAGATAAACATAGAGGTTGGATTCTTAAACATGGGATATTGTGGTCAATGTTAATATTCTGTCTCTTTGCTGCATGGTCACCAGATGATTTATGACCATCATGAAATCCAATAGGTCCCTATTGCCTGGACCTACCATAATGTACTGCTCTTTACATACAAAGCAACAGTTACCGGGACAGTAGATGAGAGATGTTTTGCGGCGCTTGTACCTGTGTTGTCTGGCATGGAGGCCTGGTCTGTGTGGCGTTCCTTCTTGAAGCTCATGTTTCCGAGCTGGAGAACCGAGGACACCACCTTCAGCATGCCTGCACCAGGAACACACAACAGAGTTACACCACATAAACCCACTAACCACCATTTCAGCCTAGTGAACACGTACGCATGTGCGTGTCTGAACATTTCAGATATTTCTCAGTTGTAAAAATCAGTTTCGTATCAAACTTCAAGTCAGACTTCTTCACCTGTGCATTTCTGTAGTCCATTATTATTTTAATTTCATATCTTGTTTTATTGCACATTACCAAATTCCCCAAGGCCCTCGTTAAGTAAATATCATCTCACGTCGCCCCCTATGTGTGGCTGGCAGTAGTGCGTGCACAATAAAGTGACTGGGTTCTGACCGATCTGCTCGTCCTCGGGGATGCTCATGATTTTCATGGCCTCCAGAGTCTCGGTGAAGAGGTCCTTGTCCTGCTGGCCGGGGATGGTCAAGTTACCGTTTGACATGAAGCGGTAGTTGCTGTAGCCCTCCAGACACAACTCGGCTGAGGGTCAAAGAGAGAGGGGGAGAGACTTGAATTTACCAACAGTTGTTACTAGGTTTCTATTTAATTTCATGCCTTAGCCATGCAAAACCCATTTGTCAAGCTGATAAAGAAATTCAATGTACAAATCAATATAAAGAAAAAGAAAGAGACAGAGAGAACACACAGAACAGTTAAGATGGAGGATAAAAGGGCAAGACCACTTTAACGGTCCATGCACCATGTATATTTTGATGGCATACTTGGTCAAATATAAAGACAATTCACCACCAGTGAAAAGCATTACATCCACACCATCCCTAGCAACACAGGATGGGACCAGTTTAACCCCAACGCTAAGAGTCCACCATCACCAGCCATTTGCAATAAGGTCAACAGTGAGTGAGTGAGTGTCTTACAGCGCAGCTTGTCTCCAGCTCCAGTGAGCATGTAGTAGAAGACGTGGAAGGTCCTCTCGTCCTTGGCCTGGCGGATGGCACGGGACTTCTCCAGCAGGTCTAGTGGTCAGTCAAGGTCTACACATTACTATACAACCATCTAGACCTTTCAGAACATTAAACAGAGCATTTAGTGGTCGGTCAGTCTAAACCATGGTTTCCCAACCTTGGTGCCGGGACCCTATTGGGAGTCACCTGATATGCATACGGTGGGGTGGGGGGAGACAGCTGACAGCTATCTTGAGCTATAGCTATTTGATATGCGTTATAGCTAATTGATATGAGCTATAGCGACTTGACATGAGCTACAGCTAATTGAAGGTGCCTCTTTGAAAGGTCCCGTACATACAAACAGTCACAGCCACGGGCAAACTACTAACCAACTAAATCATGAGGAGCGATTTACATTAGGTTAAATGAGACAAGATATTTCCGGCAGATACTGATGGGGTTCAATCTATGTCAAAGATTTTCCGGGGGAGGGGAGGATAGCGCACGGACCACTAAACAGCCTAGTGAAATGAGTCTGCTGTTGCGGTCTGCTGGGGCGGGGAGGTTTCAGTGGCACGCTCACAAGAGAGCTGTGTTTTTGGGCCTATGCTTGCACTAGTTTGAATTTGAGCTGGTTAACGGTGAGGTGTGTTTTTGTTAGTTCATGGACGTCAGATCATTCTCTGATGCTACGTGGATCCCACCCTGAATAGGGGCATGCTTCAAAGATAGATTGATAAAAAATGAATAATCTCACAAACGTCAAATTAGGATGGAATTGCTCTATACGCTGTGGACATACCAATAATCAGGCTGGATTCCATGGCAGATAGTGTTAAAAGACAATACAATCAAAATCTCCCATTTTTTTCTCAAATATTTTAAATATTTCCCATTGACTAATGCTGGAGATTTTTGCGGCAGTCTGCTTTTTTCAGGCAATTTTTTGGTCACCT
This sequence comes from Bathygadus melanobranchus, assembly GCA_900302375.1. Taxonomy (NCBI): domain Eukaryota; kingdom Metazoa; phylum Chordata; class Actinopteri; order Gadiformes; family Macrouridae; genus Bathygadus; species Bathygadus melanobranchus. The sequence continues at coordinate 635 of OMKP01035880.1, read as the reverse complement.
CCACAAGCTCCGCCCCCTAACATTTTTCCTCAGAGCGGGAGTATCTTCCCCTCCCTGGAAAATATTTGACTGTGTGTGGGGAGGCAGATGCAAGTTGGCGTCAAGGATTTTCAGACTTTAAAAAGGGGGTCAGCAGGGTCAACGATTGGGAGTCACTGATATAGGTGTTCTGCTATAACAGTAAACACACTGTATTGAGTGTGTGAGGGACCAGCCGATCAGTTGGAAAAAAAAAAAAAAAGGATACAGGTTTCAATGTTGGCCCCCACGATGTAGCCATTGACGTCAAAGTTGATTCTGATGAACTTTCCCTGGAAAATGAACAGAAACATGTGGTTTATCAAAAGAACTGACAAGATATAAATTACGACCCATAAAACATCTTTTTCAGGTTCCCCTGATTCGAGACAAATTCGAAAGTCTTACGAATCGGGAGGAGTTGTCATTTTTGACTGTCTTTGCGTTTCCGAACGCCTCCAGGATGGGGTTGGCCTGTAGCAGCTGCTTCTCCAGCTCCCCCTGGTGGACCGGGAGAGAACGGCAGGAGAGAAAAATAATGGATGAAGACGGTGAGCCGTTTCGACTCAACCCACCGTCACCAAGCAAAAGACGAAACGACAACAGACAGGAAGGCA
>OMKP01035873.1:1922-12173 GCA_900302375.1 Bathygadus melanobranchus | reverse complement strand
GGGGGGGGGGGGTGTTGTTTGGTGTGTCAATATTTACAGTGACACATGCTCAGTGAACACTGACTGACATGTTAATCCTGTACATGCCTGCTGGTGTATTGTACTTGTGTTGCGTAGGCCTATACTGTGTGCATGCTGTGTGCATGTTTGTCTAGCTGGTTGTTGAAAAATAATTGTGTGCGTGCGTATATGTGGGAGAGAGTATGTGCACGTGTGTGTGTGTGTCTTACACAATTAGAGTGACACTGCGCGTAACATTTAGATTAATTCAAAGATACAACAGAAAAATGAGACGTGGAGCCCTATTTCACCCAAGCTGTAACATGAGACACTTTTATTGAGAGGTAAAACTAATATAGAGGATTTTTAAGTAACCAATGACAAGAGAGCACCGACCGAGATGCTGCCTAAATCTACAAGGATAATTTGCATTGCAAATACTGGATATATGCAAATGTGCCCAGGGATTAGGCCTAAAAGCTACCTACCCTTACCTTCTCTCCCTCTCTCTCTCCCTCTCTCTCTCTATTATTTCCCTTCGTGTATTCCCTAAATACCTTATTATCTCTAAACAAATTTCTAATCTTTACCTCTGTCATTCTAATACTACTTGCCCATGCAATAGGCTACTACTATAGCTTGTTCTCTCCACCGGGTTACTAACACTAATAATTGAAATGGCCTCCATAAACTCTATCTCTACTTTATTGTGACTCATTACCTGGCTAAATTCTCACGCTTGTGTGTTTGTCATGTAAACTCCCAGTGGTATAAAACTTGTTTCATGCCCCTCATTCAGTCTGGCTTTCATCTTCACCCAGCTCTGTTTGCTTGCACACAAAGTATGGCCCTCTGCCATCCTTGCGTCACATGCACGGTTGTAGTATTTTTATGATGTTCATGGAAAGTTTATTGGAAACGGGCGTTATATGAAGTAGCGTGAGTATATCGCCATCTAGTGGTTAATTCAAGCAATACACGTCGCATGTGTCAAACGACTGCGTGAGCAATTCCGTTTTTTAGATGAACAATTTATTTATGACGCTGTGGGGTGAGTGTACCCCATCAGAAAACATTTCTTTATTTGCCGTTGACATTTTCAATGCAGTGGATACACTTTGGGGAAAACAACGTTTAAAACATTAATTTTATTTTATCACAGTGCTCAGAGATAACACATTCAGTGACAACACCGGTGATCAGCTACAGTGATCCAATAAGTGCGGCTACATTTGCCGAGATCACGGGATAGAAAACAGTGGAAACATTTGCTATATCTATCAATATTATTCAGCGGCATTTCCACATCAATGTTCATCAATTTTTAACATCTCAATTCTGAAATGTCAAACATAGTATTATCATATGGAAGCCTTCCGTGCTTTATTATTGTTGTATTATTGTTTTGCAACAGTAAAAATGTTTTATTGTATGACATTTGCAGTCTTTAGTACAGCACAGTGGATTAAGCCTTAGTCAACCGTGCCCTGGTCCATAAAAATGTTGTGCTGAGCGACACCTGTGTCACTCAGCGCTATGACGACAACTAGTGATGGGCAAAACAGTTCATTTCAGTGACTCGAATCACTAGAATCAGTTCATTAAAAAGATTCGTTCAAAAGATTCATTCACCTAATCGTTCAGTGCTTGGGCGGAGCTCCGACTACGTACTGCGTAGTCGTTCAGTGAACGACTCAGCAGCTCCGTCGTTCAGTGAACGACTCAGCAGCTCCGTCGTTCAATGAACGACGACGGAGCTCCGCCCAACTTGGAGCTCGGTCGTTCAGTGAACTGCGTACTGCGTAGTCCGACTCACTCACGAATCTTTTGCACTGAACGAATCTTTTGCACTGAACGACTCACTCAGTGAAGTTCGTCGGACTACGCAGAACGCAGTCGGAGCTCCGCCCAAGCAATTTATCGCAGAGCTCAACTGAACTGAGAAATTAACGGATCTTTTCAGTAAGTGATTCAGTTAAGTTCGTTCACCCTAAAGATTCGGTCTTTTGAACGAATCGTTCGCGAACGACACAACACTAACGACAACTACGTTGACGCCTGACGGACGGGTGTTCGCTGTCAAAGATGGTCATAGAATCACCACGTAATCAATATCTTAACACCAAGTTCAAAACTACAAGATGAGCGCTGGATAACATTAAGATTGTCTTGCATATAAAAGTTTTTCAGTGTTATAGCTAAAAGCGAGATCGTAAATGTAGCCCGTTTTTCCCCTGTCCATTCATATGTCCATTTTTATATATTCATTTTTCAAAACAAAAAAAAGAAATTTAAAAGTATTGTAGTAACCATCACAGTTTTCCATGACATTGTAGCCTGGCCTATATTACACTGACAAATGTTAGTTGTATTGAACATAGAATCAGCAGCTGGTAGCGTATTTCCGATATACAATACACATACAGATCTATATAGACATGACCCAGTTATTGTAAACACTGAGAAATACACAGATGGTCAAAATTTGTTGTTGTTGTGGTCAATAACAGTGATGTTGCTATGGCTCCGATCTTGTTCGGTATACTGAGGTTCTATTAAGTTGTTTTAAACATTTGTATCCTAAGCGGCTTGCAGTGAATTTCCGTTAATGGGCAGAAATGGATCTTGCTCAACGGTGGCGGACTGGTTCGAACCCACAACCTTTTGGCTGGGAGTCGAACACCACTAGACTAGATTGCAGATGCTCCCCCCTTAATGCTGGCAGTAACCAGTGAAACCATACTTCATTTAAACGAGTACTCCAAACATGCAAGCCGATGGCACAAACGTTGTTTTAATTTTGACAAAACCCTGAACCTTTTGATCACTGATGAATGGTTACAACACACGCAGACGTGAGTGCTATAAATTACAGGCAAATAGTTGTCATATAGGAGTCTCCATTACAGAAGTGCCAGTTTGTGCAGTTAAAAGTGATTATTGAGTAATGTGTTTCATTACTGTCATGAAATCAAACTTGATCAATACTGGGCATCACTGCATTGAAGCCTTAAAATATAGGACTGAAATTGACCGATTAACACAAACAGTGAGATCTAATTGAATTAAAAAGTGTCCACAATGCCTGAAGGGTGATATAACTTCAGTTAAGTAAACAACAGTTAAGTCAACATAACCACTGTGTGATTGGCGGCATAACTTCAATCATTCCATGGTGGTGAACACTAGCAGGGTCCTGCGTAAAGAACAGTGCGTGTGTGTGAAACCAGTGCACGGATCTGCAGCAGTGGTATTAAAACAACACAGAGCACAACAAAATAAACGGTATTCCCTGTACAAAGACGGCATCGTTAACTTTACAATACCACCGCGTGTGAACCTCGTGTGTCTTGCTGTGCTAATGAACTGCGCGGCATCAAGAAAAACCCTGGCCTTCAGATCCAGTATATGTACAGGTTCTATTTCATAAAGAACACATTTGTTGTAGGGTTTTTTGTACACAGACAAACAAGCACTTTTGTGTGTGTGTGTGTGTGTGTGTGTGTGTGTATCCATATCACCGCGCCGAGTTCAGCCCACAAAAACCCAACGTATCTTCGATTCAGCTTGTTGTTGGTATCATCTTGTCTCCATTGAGATAGTAGTTGTGTCCCACAGGAAGTATACCGATCAGCCACAACATTAAAACCACCGACAGGTGAAGTTATTAACATTGATCATCTCGTTACAATGGCACCTGTCCAAGGGTGGGATATATTAGGCAGCAAGTGAACAGTCAGTCATTGAAGTTGGTGTGTTGGAAGCAGGAAAAAGGTCTTGTGGGGTGCTCCCGGTATGCAGTGGTTAGTACCTACCAAAAGCGGTCCAAGGAAGGACAACTGGTGAACCGGCGACAGGGACATGGGCGCCCAAGGCTCGTTGATGCGCCTGTGGAGCGAAGGCTAGCCCGATCCCACAGAAGTTTTGTTTTTTTGCGTTGTTTACCTGGGGAAGAGATGGCACCAGGATGCACTATGGGAAGAAGGCAAGCCAGTGGTGGCAGTGTGATGCTCTGGGCAATGTTCTGCTGGGAAACCTTGGGTCCTGGCAATCATGTGGATGTTACTTTGACACGTACCACCTACGTAAACGTTGTTGCAGACCAAGTACACCCCTTCATGGCAATGGTATTCCCTGATGGCAGTGGCCTCTTTCAGCAGGATAATGCACCCTGCCACACAAGATTGTTCAGGAATGGTTTGAGGAACATGACAAAAAATTCAAGGTGTTGACTTGGCCTCCAAATTCCCCAGATCTTAATCCGATCGAGCATCTGTGGGATGGAGGTCCCACCAACTTACTGGATTTAAGGGATCTGCTGCTAACGTTTTGATGCCAGATAACACAGGACATCTTCAGAGGTCTTGTGGAGTCCATGCCTTGACGGGTCAGACCTGTTTTGGCGGGACCTACACAATATTAGGCAGGTTGTTTTTAATGCTGTGGCTGATCGGTGTAGGTCTGTACAGGTTGCAGTAAACCACAGTCCCTAGTGGGCTGTCAAATTAAAAACATTTCAGTGAATACAAGAGAGAAAAGTATGAAATAGTGTCCAGTAGAAGTGCAAACTTTAGAAGACAAAAAGGGAGAAGATTGTGTCGTTGAAAAGAGTTTGTAAAATAATCGATATATAGTGAATAGTCATGTTTTGTTATTTTCCATGTATAGTAATAATTAAAGTAGTTTATAATAATTCACAGTCCAGCTGTCGAGTAGTTGATAGTTTTGGTTTTCTTTCATCAAAGGTCATAGCTGTGTGTCTTTAAAATGACCATTTGCTCCACATAGCCTCCCATATATCATATTGGTAGAGAAGATGGAGAAGGGAGCAGCATCATCAAAAGCGTATTCATCCATTTTACCATCTCTGCCCGGCCATCTCTCAATACACTTTCCCTGTCGTACTTCACTAGCACCTCCAATCCACCAGAGGGCACCACTTGTCCCTTCTTCCGGCACACATTGCCGCTCCAGGCCCATGTGTACAGCCACAGAGGCTCCAGAGAACAAAGCAGGAGGGGTCTAACCACCAGCCACCTCCCCAGCCACCTCCTCTTTTCCCCGGTTTGGAAAAGGTAGAAGAAGCAGAAAACCTGAACACGGATGAAGGTTTATCCAGGACTATGGGATGCCCTCTGTGCCCCCGTTGTCTCCTCCTCCTCCACCTTCTTCCTCTTCTCCGGGCTCGAGGAAGGGGTGGGCGTGGCCCGTCCAGCGGGTCTTGTTCTGGTGCAGGTGATCCATCATGGTCTGGCTGAGGAGGCTGGGCTCTGTGAAGCGGCACCACTCCTCAAACAGGGGCTCCACGATGTAGGAGATGAAGCCTGAGGAGGCAGTCAGATAAGGTAACCCAGTGATGATGTCTGACCACCACCATGGAGGTCATTCCCCATGGAGGTCAACCACTCACAACAAGGTTCCTCTTGTCTAAATTAAAGGACAACCTCGCCGATTTTCAACCTTAGCTCTATCTATTTGCATGAGGGATATATTTTGAAAAACCTCTGATGCCCTGTTTCCCTTTATCTTGACCTTCGTGTAAACCAGTGGACAAAAGTAGTGGGGAGATCTGGGCGCAGGCAACGTGGAGGAAAGGTAAACATTGTTCATCTACATATACTTCCCACGTTGAAATGCTACAAAGCCAGTTGAAAATCGGCAAAATTCCCCTTTAAGATATTTTAGATGAAAAAGTGCAGAGCTCAGAATATAGTCTAGGCTTATAAGTACAAATAGCTTGCAATAAAGCACAATTCCAAGGGAGCCATCCAAGTTGGAAGAACTATTGTTGTTTTAGCTGATGGTCACACCAGTCAGAACACAGTGTGTGTGTGTGTGTCACCTACCTATCTGTATGGCAGGGACCGAGTCTCCCTGCTGATTGCACAGAGGGCTGACCTCCAAGTCAAATTTCTTCTCAGTGTCACCTGACAATATAATGGCGTTGTTCAACGTGGATTCATTCATCTCTGTGTATCGTATACTGTATATTGTACTACAAGCCGGTGTGAGGACTCACCTTGCCTGTAGAATTCCTCACACACTCGCTCACTCCACTGTCTGCTGAGCTCCCACGCCCGACATGGGTTACACACATCTGCACACTTCAGAGCGATCTGAGCACCAAAGGAGCAATTTGCACACACGTGTTGCTGATGTGTTTGTGTGTATATATATATATATATATATATATATATATATATACTGCCCTGTGATTGTTTACCTGCAGTATAAAGTGCCTGTGCGGGGCTTGCTGGAGATCCAGGCTCTGGTTGTCCAGGTGTTCTCTGAATGTGGACAGGAACTCGTTCTGTCTGCTAATGTCAGTGGCCAGGATGAGGGAGCCCAGCTGCTGTTCCATGTCCTGCCTTAAAACCAGTGGGGGGCAGTACTGAGTCATGAAACCCACTCACACCATTTGGCATTTGGCAGATGCTTTCGTCCAAAGCGACTTACAATAAGTACATTTGTCGAAAGAGAGAAACATCAATATAATATATATAATATATATATATATATTATTATAGTATATATATATAATATATGTGTGTGTGTGTGTGTTATGGACCTCATGCTGAGCGGCAGGTGTGAGAGCAGGCCTGACTCTCTGAGCATGCCCACCGTGGACCGCCAGTGGTGGCTCTCCAGAACCGAGGTGTTCTGTGGGGCAGGTGCAAGTTACTCAATTAGTTACCATGGCAACGGAGGACGTCGTTTTCATGGTTGTTGTTTTTTCATTCAAAAAAATAAAAAAAGGATAGAAAAGATAGAACAAATGGTCAATAATCATGCAATAATGCATATAATGCATAATGCATATATAAACGTGGGGAAAAAGGTATATTTTTTTCCATACACAAGAAAAAGAAGCAGGTATAAAAAGGCTAAATGCAGCCAAAATACCCTTCACGCCAACACACACGCAGGAGGAGCGGCGACAAGCAGGCGCTGTACCTGGTAGAGGGAGGCCAGGTGGTGCCCGGTCTTGATGAGGAAGGCCTGGTTGACCCCGGGGTGGTCCACATCGTGGGCCGCTGCCACCACCAGGCCCAGGAACACGTCCAGGGGACTCAGCTGCTCAGCCAGCTACACCCCGTGAAGCCCACAGGAAGTGCTTGTCACTATGCTACGACTACTACTGCCTCGGGCAATTCAGGTGGGCAGACAAGGCTTATGTCTGTGTTCTCTATGTGAAAACCACTCATATCCATATGGTTGAATTCGAATAGACGTTGTCCTATTGTGTTGTTTAATTGTGGAATTTGTAATCTCCATGTGCTTTTATTTTGTAATTTCCTGTGCGTGTATATGCGAGCGTGTGTGTACCTTCGCTTCCTTCAGGTAGCAGTACATGGCTTGTGTGACATCTGCAGCGTGGACAGCGTTGTGATAGGGATTGTGGGAGTGATAATCGTCTTGCACCATGCCTGTTAAAATAAGTCAAACATGTTGGTTTTTTTTAATCGAGTCAAATCCCACTTAAATATATAGATTTTTTCCTTTCTAAAGCTGAGCAAAATATCGTTTGGGGATACTTCTTCCTAATGAACTATAAGTAATAACTAAATAACGGTAGATGTTCTCAAATTCATCAAGTCTTCAGCGTAAGAATGACCACCTGACCAATAATCAAAGATCTTTGGGTGTCAAGTGAAACAGGGTGATAAGATAGCCGTACTTCTAGTCAGAAAATATACAAAGTAAGATATCCACATTGAAGCTGTCTATATCTATCCATATTAAGAGTTGGCAGAGCAATATGAACGAAGGAGGGCTGATCTGAGGTGACCAAGGACATGAATGAGTGGGGAGGAGAGGGGAGTGGTGAGTGGTGACTCCACTGGGATGCGGAAACCTACCCAGAAACCTGTGCAGTTTGACCATGTCCAGCTGGAAGTGCTGAATCAGACCATAGATGTTGAACAGGTGGCACATCAGAGTCACCAGACTGTTACCTGTAACACGCACACACACGCACACATGCACACACACACACACAAACACACACACACACACACAGCAAGGTGAGTTTACAGTGTGGGTTTACATTTACATTTACATTTAGAGCATTTGGCAGACGCTTTTATCCAAAGTGACTTACAAAAAAGGGTTTCTGACTGAGAATCAGTACTCATTAAAGACCACTGGATAGGTGTAAAATGTATAGGGGCATGATTAGCAGCAACAGATTAACCACCAGCTATATAACCACTAAATGGGACAAGGGGAAAGAAGAGGAGAAATGATAACCACAAAAGTGAGGTGATAATAATATTGAATGGGCCCACTTGGCCCAGAGCAGCAGAGAGGCCTGATAAATGACTGTTGACTGTTCTGTTGTTCTCACCGTTGGTGAGCCGATCAAACAGGAAAATGTCAAAGTTCCACGTGGCCACCTTGGACAGCATGTGCTGTAAGAGGAAAAAGAAGATTGTGTACACAGTGTGTGCGTGTGTGTGTGCGTGTGTGCGTGTGTACTTCAACACACACACACACGCACACACGCACGCACACAGTGTGTGCGTGTGTGTGTGTGTGTTGAAGTACATTTGTTTCAAGGAGACAAGTAAATATTCACCAAAGTATTCTTGTCTCGTCGTATATATATAATATCGATAATGGTAATAGCTCTGTATGTATGCAAATGTGTATGTACGTGCACGTGTGTGTGTGCACATGTGTACGCATCTGTGCGTGTGCGTGTGTGTGTGTGTGTGTTTACCGCCGCCTGGCCCAGGTAGTTGTCATCCAGCAGGTGCAGGGACCCCGAGGCAAGGGGGACCTGCCCCCTCAGCAGCCGGGAGGTGTGGCAGTACCTCTGGAAGCTCAGCTGACGCCTCACCTTCCTCCTGGAGCCTGCCTCTGGCTCCCCCTGCTGGACACTGGCTGGAATGACGCACAGACACACACGCACGCACACGCACACGCACACACACACACACACACACACACACACACACACACACACACACACACACACACAATGGACTTAATACAATGGACTCCTTCCAGCCAAAGATGAAGATAATCTGATGTTGTTTACCATAATAAGCTGCCATAAAAACAGAATTAAGACATTTACCAACAAAGCATTTGTAGGATCAGCACAACTGTCTTTACATGCTTCTGCTTTTGTTAGAACATTTCAATTTGCAGGATTTTAGTCGTTGCACCTAAATATCACAACAAAACATGGTTGTAAGCTGTGACAGCCCGGCTCATTGGTTCAAACCAGTTAACCAAGCGACCTCCCAAGCTCTTGACAAAGCCAGGACACCAGAGGGCACTAACGAGGAGCTAGCCTGTGACCTAGCGCTCAGGGCCAGGCCAGGGTGTCGGAATGGTGGACCTACTGTTGAGGATGCGCAGGTCAATCAGTGGGTAGGAGCCTCTTCTCTCCGCATGACCTCTGGCCAGGCTGCCATCAGCTGGAGGAAGGGAGAGAGGGAGAATGACCATATATCCATCACCGTTTTCCTACACATATGCAATTATTACATACAATTATTTGACAGCTGACACAATTATTTTATGGAACGCCAAAGGAAAGCCCCAACTGACAAAAAGAGAATAATTAAACACACATCCATGTCTGTGTGTTCGTTTGTATTTTAGGATGCAATATGGTCTTTCCACCAGCGGGTGGCGATACATTGCCGTCCTACTAGCAGCGAGGTGTTTGTATTACATCATCAACCTAAATAAATATATCTATGAATGCGAGAGTGAGTGATTGAAACGAGATTGAAGCGAGAGATGCCTTAGCGAAACTATAGGGGAAAACAGACAGTTTTGCTTTTGCAATGTCACGACCCTGCTTGTGCACAGACAGAGTGAGAGTCACATCAAAGCGCCTGTGAAACAACACAGACGCCACATGAGCAACACAAAGCATCATGACCATCATCTGAGCTGGACTGAAGCAAATGGATTTCCTGTGTGTGTGTGTGTGTGTGTGCGTTTCAAATAGTTGTACCTATTTTACGTTACTTCTTGGAATACTTTAAATCACACCTTTGCTGTCACTTCAGTTAAATCTTGAGGAGAAATTGAGAGAAATGTGTGTGTGTGTGTGTGTGTGTGTCTGCAGGTGAGCTGTGTGTGTGTTGTCCATCTGTCCGGTGAACATCGTGGAGGTCATGCTGACACACTGCGCTAAACGCTGACTTTGCATCAAAGTCACGTGACCTCAGACACAGCACGACCCCCCCCCCCCCCCACACACACACACACACACACCAAACAACAAAT
>OMKP01035852.1:1986-16001 GCA_900302375.1 Bathygadus melanobranchus | reverse complement strand
TGTGGGCGTCAAGAGTTATCTAATCACATTTCCACCCAGGGGTTCCATTACTGCGCAGCAGTAGAGAAATACAGTAGAGTGCAAGGAACGTAGCAGGGTTGGGTTGGGAATATGATGATCAAAAAATAAATATGAACTCCTCGCACTAAATCTGACCAAAAAGATACCAGTAGATGTGCCCAGTCAGTTTGTCCCCGACACTTATTTGTTGGACACATTTTAATTTGAGGCTTTTACTGAAATGGACTAAATATATGTGTAAGAATTAGGAGAAGATCTGAGTTTAACCTTTCCTTTGTCTTCCTTCTTGTAGGCTCTAGTTGCACCAGCAATCCAGGATGGGTGTCTGGCTGCGAGTCAGGGTGGCAAGGCAACCCCTCTGCTCCCAGCAACAGTAACCATGGGCGACGCCACAGCACAGCATCCGACAGCGGAGACACGGGCATCGGCACCTCGTGCTCAGACAGCGTGGAAGGTAGGGCAAAGCCAAACCATCTCGATATCGATGTCCGCTTTGTGTTTAGAGGGAGGTTCGCTTTCTTGTTTCTCTTTTCCATTCCAGCGTGAAAAACAAATTCTGCTCACACACACGGACTGCAACCGCGCAGTATTTTTGTGTTCACCCCAATATTCAAAGTCGCCATGGTTTCCACCAAATAGAAAACATAGACCACCAATGCAATCGAAGTAACGCCAAACGTGGAATAAGCCAGTTTCTTAAATTGATACCATAGGCCAATATCCTAGTGGTTTACGTAAATGACTGAGTGCAGCAAATCGTTTTATAATTGCACCGTTGCCACAGGGGGGAAGGAAAGACTGTAAAACTGAAAGAGGAAAGGGAATGAAGACAAAAGAGGTTGGCTAAGTAGGACACATCTTGGTATTTTTGTCTCCTATGAGTTGGAAGAGGGTAAAGCCTGTGTGTGTGTGTGTGTAAATGTATGCTTGTATATATCAGGGATGCACGATACATTGCTTATATTGTCGGTATCTAGGTTAGTGTTGACTCTGAACTCCACCATCATAACGGCATCGTTGAAGGACAATAGCCGTCTGGGTGATCAAACCATCGTAACTAAAATCTGTCAGCGATATTATTTGTCAAAGTGTCACAGCATATTGCGATCATTCAAAGCCTTATGCTGGCATATTCTGACCAAAAAATATATACTTATAAACTATTTCTATTGGGAGGTATCAGTCCCTACCCCTACCTCCTTTTACATTTTCCCTGAAAGTAGAACTCTGTAATTCACTCTCAGCTCCGCGGCGTTTTAATTTGGCTGGGAAGCGCTGCCATAATGATAATAATCAATAATCAATAATCAATAGAAGGTGCCCCACAGCCGCCGGATGTGGTGCGTCAGATAGCTCCATCCATTTGCGGAGCTTCAATGACTGATGGTGAACGCTGGCGTCCGCCAGCTCACAAGTTAACTCACTCATAAACGATGACATTCTTTGGTTCATTTATTTGACAGGAAGGCAGAGCGACGGAGTTGCCCCGGTCGTGTCTGGGATCTGAATTGGGTCATCCAGCCTTTAAAGATTCCTGGCATTATTAAATGCACAGTATGGGACATGAATATAGGTCAACCGTGATGCATAATGCTGGAATGTAGAGCACTGATGATATGAAGGGATCTGATTGGCTTGGTCTGCAAGGATGTTCTTTTATGCTCTAAACACGGCAGAGACAACTGCCCCTCTACATTTAGGATGTTTTACTAGTTGTGCACCTAATGGTCCATCTCATAGTGCTATAGCAAGTGACTCCTCTCAAACAGACGTGTGAGGGCTCACAATTGACATGTGACGATGGCTGGGGTGGAACGATATGAACATTTCTTGCCACAGTTTTCCTGCCCTAAACAATCCCAATTTAATATTGAAATCGATAAAATAGGCGTCAACACCTAAAATAACAATTGTACATACTGGAATCACGTTCTTTCTTACATTTGTACATTTCTATTGCAAAATAAAAGGCATGTAGTACAAAAACAAAAGGCTGTAAAATTGCACCAAGAAATGCCAGTTATCAGTACAAGCGTCACCTTGTGTCCTCCTATAACACGCCAAAACATTGGTCCGTCAATGTAGATTGAAATGGACCAGAACAAACATGAAGAGTTCAATTGTTCTCTGTCATAAACATTAGGCATACTACCTTGTTAGAAATGACCATGACCATCAATTTTGATTGAAATGGATTTCCTTTTTCTGGATGAAGATTAGCTGTCAAACAACGAAAGACAAAATAAGTAATAAATCAAGGATACATTACTTTTACTTTACATTTACTATATTTTTCGTAACTGTTTCTAAACAAAGCAATACATGAATGTAATAGTAAAGTGATAACAAAATATGTGACTGGCTAGACTCTTAACAGCCCCAATTAACACTTTACTTTAAACCTTTACCTCTAAACCTTTTAGCCATGTTTTTAACGCATTAATACAAAACTAAACACGTAAATATCTAATCGAAGGTTGGCCCTAACAGCCATTCAGCTTTATTTACAATCTCCATAGCAGAGGATATTTAAAGGCAATACCACAAATGAGGTACATGCTCTTCAATTTTAAAATAGAACAAGTCATTTGAGACCTTTGGCGACTGGGAAGAGCATTTTTGTAAAGAATTTTAAGAATTCTCACAACTTTCCCGATTCACAATTATCCAACCATTTCCATGCCACCAATTGAATGTATTATCAACAAGACATACATGGAGTAAGTAACTAGATGAAATGGGTAACACTGCAGTCATTTCAACAACAAGACCAGAGTGCCTTCTAAACTGGGACCAGATCCTGAAGGAATGTAAAGCAACAGGGTTAAGATGGTGTGGGCTAAGGCAGAGGGGAACATACTAAGTAAAAATGTAATGTCCTGCCAAAAGGGTTGAATTATTCAATATGTAGCCAGACAGGCAGGTCAGGAATAGATGAGTTACGCCACCAGTACACCAAAGTTACAATTTTGGCTGCCCAATTATAGTATAATTACAAATTTGGCAGGTCCATGCCGCCATCTAGCTTGAAATACAGTCAACCGTTTTAAAATATGATTTTGAAATAAAATGGGGAGTGGATATAGGACGTTTGTAGAATGTACATACTACGTACTACATTATTCATATAGCATGTATCACTTTGATCCGGCCAGCGATCAATATGCATTGTCTGTTTGGAGTATAAATGTGTCTGGCTGATTTTGTTGCCCCTTGTCATTTCTTTTGTATACCCTTGAACCGTTTAAACTGTTGAGCATATAATAACATCTAATACCACTCAGCTAATGTCCTTGACTTCACTTATCCCAGACTTCACCATCTGGCGACTTGTAAATCAGTTTGGGTAATTTGGGGGATCGGACAGAGGGGCTTTTGAGCTAATCCTCTTGCAGTTCTATAATCGCTATCAGCACAGACAAGAAAACCTTGCATCCTTTTTTTCCTCTTATTTTAACATAGTTTGCGAATTTGCTAAATCTCATACCCAGTGGGGGATAAGAAGGAGGGTAACGAGGCAGAGATGATGAGGCAGGTCTCGGCCTCATCATTAGGAGCGATATTCGTCCTTAATCTCGCCAGAGAAACATGTCTCAGAGCCTTTTAAAACAAGATCTATTTTGTAATGATCTAGCATCCATCCAGCATATTTAACCATTGTGTAATATCTTCTACTTGGGTGGTTAGTTCTGTTCCCAAACCCATGGGGTTTGGAAATGCGATTTAGACCAGGGAGGAGCAGATGCTCCACAGAGCTAGGGTGGCGTCTCATCTTATTAGGACGGTAACTTGGAGGGGGGGTGTCATTATATTTGCAATAGGATTGAATAGAGGTTTGGGGGTGATTTGGATTAAGAACTTCACACCGATTGGCTGGAATGTTTTATTTGTGAGTCATTTGCTGCCCAGCCAAGTCAAACTTGAATATCTGGATTGTTTCACAAGGTTACTTGTTCGCTAACGTAATGTGTACTCTAAGGCTATAATGTGTTACAGACGCCATTGCCATGTAACTGTTTTCTGCTGTTTTGTGTAGTAGTTTGAGTGGCAGCACCATAGACGTGTCCCCTTGTGTGTCTCACTTGTAGAGATGTTATATAAAAGGAGGCCCCATACTGAGTGCACACATCTGTGAGGTATGCAAGCTTGGCTGAATGCATCGTTGGATCATCGGCATCAAAACTTGATGCGCAATACTTATACTGCACAGCATTTGTACAGCATTTATCCCTAGCCCGTCCCCGTTAACCTCTTATTCATGTGATACGGCAATGCTGACAAGAATCATAACAACGGCTCACGCGCCTGTAATCCCAGATCAGCGGGCAGCTCTTTCTGGAGCTGCCTGAAAGCCCAGTTTGCAGCTGGTCCATGCAGATGGTGATGCAACATCCTTCCTTGTTATTACTCCTGACCAGTGTTGTGTGACTCAGCCAGTCAGTATGCTTGTATCACAGATACCTGGGCCCAAACAATGTAATAACATTTTTTCATATATATAATATGTATATACTTTCTGACATTTTCTGGGTAAGATATTTGGTAAGCATGTAGTGGATACATCACTGTGTTATATGTGGTGGTTATTTTACGTTTTTTTAGACCCTGTTGTCCATCACTTTAAGTACCGGTTGTCACCCAACCATGCAACCACCGGTGCATCGACCGTACTCCCACGCGAGGGCATAGGGTTATAAAGGGAAAGGCCTACGTATTTTAGCTAGGCAACCTTGTTGCACAACAGACATCAGTCTGTAATAACGGCAACAATGGCATTATAATTATACAACTATATGAAGGAAAGTATGATAATGAATAATGCCGTTAAGAACGTTACTCTGCCCATATGTACGTCAGACACAACAACACACACACAATTATTGTATTTACTTTTATAGGCTATATTGTGCAATTTCAGAGACAGCACTGGCATTATAATGATACAAACTAATGAATAATAACAAATCCCGCTGTTGAGAAGTCTACTCTGTGCACATGGCGATGTGTGTCAGGCACAAGATCACACACACACTTATTGTATTTAGTATTTAGTTTTAGGAAACTGTTGAATTTCAATATCGGCGATCTAGTAGTGTGAAACATTGTCCAATGTCCAGTCTTGACTAATCTGAAAGAGATCTGTCAATGTTCAGCAAGCTGTTTTGTTTTGTAAGCGAATATCGTCAAACTAAAATCTGTGTTTGATCAAAGCTTGCATCATATGTCCCGCGAGACGTGTTACACATGACTGTGGTGGATCCTTGAGCGCGGGGTCATGCATTTACATCACACTTAAGTTGCGTTTACTTGAGACTTTGTCACGAGGTCAGGCGTTGTTTTGTCGTGCAAGTTTAAAAGACACAGAAATTTACCCATAGCTTAAAACATTCTGTTGTTGTACTGCAAATCTATTGGTTTGACTTGACTCAGACATGTGCACCAGTGGGTGGGCTCTCGCGTTAAGTGCTATTGCTCAATAATGCCTTGCATAACGAAACATATGTGCAAGTTTGCTACCTGCTGGTGGTTTTGCAATCCAGCCTCATTAGAAGGGGAAGTCAGCTGGTGCAAAGTTAAAAACTAAATGTTGCAATGTTGGTAGTGATTCAGAAATGGTAATGTACAAATGAAAGAAGAGAAAGACTATTTGTATCTCTTGCTCCACAAAAAAGTGTCTAAACTATTGCAATAGTGGACTTTCTGTTAAATGGTAGGCAGTTCAGAGATTAGATTGGAAATAAAACCAAACCAGACATCTTGAAATTACTTTTTTAATGTTTTTAATGTTTATCGAATAGTTGAACACATAACGAATATTATAGCACAAAGACACGAACACTTTAGTGAATAAATAAAATACAGTGAGTGAAAACATTATGAAATAAATATTTTATAAATAGTTAAATATTTTAACCGTTGATACAGCATTTGGTGGATCTTAAGTAAACCAAATTCAACCTCTAGATGAACCTCTAGATGATGTATTGGTGTGTCCAAACCTCTCTGCTTTAGTTACATATTTTATGTTAATGTTATCTGTCTTGATGGATTTTATTAATCATTTCAAGGTTGAAATGCTGTTCATGGTGGACACTCAACAGGGGTGTGTCACCGATATCAAATATTTGTAGATAAAAGCCCTAAAGCTAGACATCAGTTATATTTGACTCAGCGTGTAGTCTGTACTGTGATGTGTGTTGTCTATACTATTGTGATCATAGAAATTTGGTGAGCGTTTGTTTTCATTTATTTTCTTTTAACATTAGTTTCTAATGTTATTTATTTTCTCTTGCAGACCATTCAAGCTCCAGCACCGCTCCCTTGTCCTTCCACCCACTGACCCACCATCGCTCTGCCCCAGGAGGGAGTTCCACCGGTACCCTTCCCACGGCACACGTCCTCCCCTCGCCCGCCCCGTCCTCCTCGGGTTCGGCCAAGCTCAGTGTGGCGACCTCCCCTTGTAGCGCCAGTCCCTGGAGCAGCCTCTGTCAGCTGTCGACGCCAGCTGGTTCCTCGCGGTTAGACTTGCCGGGATCGCTCAACTTGAAGGACACCCAGCCCATCAGGAGGTGGTCGTCTCTTACGAGGCTCTCGGCGGGGACCGAGAGAAGCGCCGGTAAGGGGTCGGGGTACCGTTGCAACCCGGACCCTCACGGGTCTCTGGACCGAGGACTTCTACACGGCTACCGGCAGGATTCTCTCGGTCAGTCAAACACGGACACGTATCTTCCGTCATCGTCGTCTCACTTCAATCCCCTGCTGCGCTCGCCCGGTGCTGCAGATCCACACTTGTGGTACGACCGTAGCGGTAGGCCTAGCGGTGTGGGACAAGGAACGGACTCGGCCCGCTCTTCTGCCCTGTCGTCTCCTCTCAAGCCCAGGAGTCTCGACCTGAACTACAGTGCCTTACCTGAGAGCAGGCTGGGGTCAGGGGGTCCCGGGCTCGGCTTCACCAATCAGAGAGGCCTGTCCTTTGCTCAGCAGGCGGTGGGCGGGTCTCCGATTCAGCCGGCCATCAGAACTCAGATGTGGCTGAGTGAGCAGATGGAGTACAGGCCCGGATCAGAGTTGGGAAAGGTTGTGCCGGAAGTGGAAGGTGGAGCAGAGGGTAGTTTGCTGTTGGCATTGCAACAAGAGCACCAGCACCGAGAGAGACTGCGACAGGAGGGTGAATTGAACCAGGTAAGCTAAGGGATGCGATGGTGACCAACACATCTGGGAGTAAGATGGAAGTAAAGGGGGAAATTAGAAGTAAACTGGAGTGGTGGGTTAAAGCTAAAAGGGTAACGCCTTAAATTGGTACAAAACTTCTTTTTTTTTGAGTAAATCGTAAATTATTCGTTATAGTTTTGAAACTCAGTCGTTGTAGTCATGTATCATAATACAGTCATTAGTTTATCTTGGCTGCTCATCAGACAAACACATCACTTTGGGCTCTGGTAACTTGATTTTAACTATATATTTTGCTAAATGATTCATGGATTAATCCGAAAAACAACTACAACAAGAAAATAAGTGATCCAAGTTGCTTGATGAGTAAAGCTATAATTACATGGAGACATTTTTTATTTATAGATTTTGAGGACTGTATAAAAATTGGACATCACAAATAGTTTTTAATTTATGTTTAGATATTGGTTCAGAGAAGAGTGATAGGGTTAGGGTTAGGGTTTTCAGATTTGTCTGAGGTATTTTCTTTCCCTTATTTTCTCAAAAGTACTCTACTTAAACACTACCTTACTCTAAATTGGATTGAATTAATTCGTTTTTAAAATCCAATAGAGCTGCAAAGGCAGCAGCTCATGCCAGGCTACATTGGGTTTTGAATATTGCACATTGCTGTCTCCTCTTGACCCTTTGGAGCAGAAACAGAACAAATGGATGGATGGATGAATGGAAACAGATGCACACAGAGGAATTCAGTTACGCCATCTTCTTCTTGGGCCTGTTGACGGTCCGCTTTCCTGGAGAATGTCCGGCTAAAATAGTCTTCTAGGAGGACAGGGGGAGGGAAGCACATTGTGACTTTTAGACCATGGGCATGCACAATGGGCCTACACACCCAATGATGGAGCAATGCATAAGCAGGTTATTCAGTCATGTTTATTGTGTATGAGCGCTAGCTTGTGGCTCTCGTGCGTTCATGCAGCATCAAAACCAGTGACCGAGTGAAGAAGCAGTGCCCTCTAGTGCCCTGTGCGCGCTTCACAGCGTCAGCGACTACAAGTCCGACCTCCTTCAAACCACACAAGTCTTTTTTTGTGACGGTAGTTCTACGGTGAATCTGTTATCAGGTCGTGTGACTGAAAGATCTCTGCAGTCTTCTTACATGAGCAGCACGATGATGTAGATGAGCAGCAGGCAGATGAGGATGAGGCAGAAGTTGACGAACAGCTCCTGCATGTTCCGCTTGGCCTGCGGGGGCACCTCCACCGCCTGGGAGGCACGGCGCATGGCAGTGCGCGTCAGGTGCTGGACTTTCTCCATGGCTGCGGAGAGGCGGGGCTTACTGAGACTGAGATTAAGACTGAGACCCCTGATTCGCTAATCCCCAGAAGTGTTTTTAGACTCAAAGTGTTTGGTGGAAATAGTCCAGAGCTGCTTTGAGCGTCCGGTGGTCACGGAGAATATGGAGAAGACGTGTCCAACATACGCTGTCTCTTGTAGTTAGTTTGAGCGTATCAGCAGGTACTAATATACTAATATATGTTAATAGTGCATAGATCCTTGGCTGGCTAGTCAGGATGAGTTTGACGAAGAGAAGGAGCAGATGTTGCAGGATGGGATTCCTGTACCCTGGGAAAGGAGGAAAAGGTTTATGAAAGAGTTATAGAAGGGGACAATGAGTATGCTAGTGTCCTTGCATTCAATTTTCCTATTGTTTCACTGGGTCTTATTTTCCAAGTCTGAAAGCTAAGACCTAAGTCATGTTTCTTCCCAAAAAAAAACACAATTCCACAAACTAATTTCAGACAGTAAAATCAGTAAAATCAATCCTGTTAGTCTGTACAGAGAAAGATGTGGCAAGACATAATAATAACCTTTATTTGGAAAGATGGCGATACTCCTGTTACTTACAGTTGTTTATTTATTTTTTGAGGGAGACTTACTTTTATTCAGTAGAACACAATCATAAAAATAATCATGAATATTATTTATTTACAGTCAGAAAAAAATGTTAAAATTGTAATACGCTTCACATATATCATATTTATATATATTATAAATATTTGTGTGTGTGTTTGTGTGTGCGCGTGCGCGTGCACGTGCACGCCAGGGCTCAATGTTAACTGTTTGTGTGTGTGTGTGTTTGAACACTGAGCCTGATTAAGTCTTGGCTTCTGTGTTGGACCTTTCCATGACGGTGTGTGAGCATCAGTTGCTGTTGTGGAATGCCACAACAGGTCATTAGGAATCCAGGAGTCTTTTGAGTGACAACAGCTGCTGCTCTGCAAATTGTATTGCGATTGTTTGCCTAAGTAATTCCTTTTTTTCTGTGTCACTTGACTCCAGGCTGACATTGTTCATAACAGCTCCTCTTTTGTGCTGTCCTTTTAAGCACTTGTGTCGGGATGTGGCAAAGTAGGAAATAGTATTGTACTATTTCAATTATCCATTAAACACATTTAAACAATGCCCCCTGACATGTTTCTTTAAAACCATTATATTTTGATTGTTGTATATTTTGCCTTTAAGAGTCCTTTAATTCTACTTCTGTGCTTCAGCTAACCAAGCTTTGCCGTTCAATCATAACATGCTCAGACCTGACAGGCAAACTGTTTCTACGTGTAAAAAGAGAAACTTTTAAAAATTCTTACCTTCTTCCAAAATGTAGATAATTGTAGCTGATATTCCAAGGGCACCTAGCTATATTGCATTCACGTGTGTGTGTGTGTGTCTTTCTCAATGACACTTGTCTGTCTGTGTCTGCGTTAGAGGAGATCGAAGCACAGGAGTGCCCTGCTATTTTGTGGGATGTACTGTTCTGTTTCTGCAATGGAACAATACTTGCTGATGGGAGGTTACTTGGAGGGGGCGGAGCAACGCGTGACCCTATCCAGAGGCACAGAGGACACTAAAAGGCAATTATTGAGCTGTGTTTTGGTGGCACCACGATTTGAGCCTGAAAATCCACCGCCTGATCTCAAAGTAGTAGTATGTAGTGGGATACAGCTGAATTCACAGTTCTGTGGACCCCATGGCACTGCTCTGTGCAGAGCCGTTTATGGCTCCTAGGTCACATTAGCGCGTACACAAGGGTGGGGTGTTTCTGACCTCAAACGTACATTAACCAACGGAATCGCGAGACTGAGTGTGTTCCATTTGAAAATATGAAATGAAAAAGCAATATATCCATGTGATAAAGAGGTTGCAAGATCATTCAAATGTGCTGCAAAAGCAGTGCATTTGCTTAGTACTTCACAACTAGCTGAAAATAGCTGAAAACTAGTGCTTTGATTTTGCCGGGTGCGTTCGTTTTAATGTCTGGCTGTCGAAAATAAAACAAACCACCACGCTCATTCCCTGCTTGACCAATCAGCGATGAGTCGACCCGTTTCCTCTACACAGAGGGGCGACACGTTGCTAACGTCTGGGAGGACTGCATGTCTTTGTACACGTAGGTTCTCGAGCAGCAAAAGGGGCGTGTACAGGTTTCTAGTATGTCGCTGGACATTTGGCATGTCAACTATGGTTACATCAAATCAGCATTGCCTCCCTTGAATCTTTTGTAATATTTGCTCTGGCCATGAAATATCCTTCTGCACTCAAAGGTTTGAAAAAGTGTGTATTGCCGTTCACAAGGGATGTTTGGATTTGTAATTATTTAACATATTTATCTTTTCTATAATGAAAGTCATCTATTAGAGATAAGTTTCATTATAGTTTATATGCCCAGCTATATTCATTTGGTTATTGATTTTGTTCACTGTAGGCACTTCGTATGATGGATACTGTATGAGATTGCATTTCACGCACCTGTGATTGACAAGCAAGATTAATTCCCTGAATCAATTAGGGACAAGATGCCCTGATTGGTCAGAAATGAGCCAGGAGCGGTCTAAAATCGAAATCGTCTCATACAGAGGCAGACACAGTCAACTTGAAACAGATATTCTCACAGCACATTTCACTCACTAATAGTTGACGGATGGCTAGGTCATTTCTGACAAATTACTCTAAAATAAAAGCTCTTAAATCTTAACTACAGCACCTTTAACTATCTGTCTATCTATCTTTTCCTAGTAAGCACGTGATGCATGCACATAGACGCATATGCAACTCAAACACTGTAGATTAAATATCAGGCTGCCTTTCCAGACCCCGATTTTCTACTCCAGGAATCCACATATCTTTGGTCTAAAAATAGCTGTCGTATTGTTCTAAGTGGTATTTGTTGGGTGGGTGCAGTATGGTGTTGACCTTCTCCTGATTAGAGGACGAAGCAGCTTATTACAGGGAGGGGGTGGAAAGTTGTGGGTAGAGAACTTGAAACCTTCTGCCCATAAACAATTATATTAACAGTAAATGACGTGCTGTCAGCATGTTTGCGACTTTGAGAGAGACTTTCCGAAAATGTAAAACAAACGAGCGATTGCAATTGAATCTGCTTCCCTCATCAATGTGGGACAAGTGTCAAGGACAGATCCAGACACCAGAACTAGCATAGACACAGGCTTGTGTTTCTGAAGCATGCTATATGTGTACCCCCAGCTAGCTGTAGATAGTTATACAGACAGATGGGTAGCAGCTTCACTCATTGTTGTCTGTTTCTATAATAACCATCCAATAACCATCAGGAGTCAAATAACGATCTACGCCTGCGACAGCACAGCATAATGCATATTAACATATGTTGTTGCTTGCATTGATGAATTGATTCTGGTTGATGCCACTTGCCATACGAACTATAGGAATTCACTTGAAGTAAGTGTTTTTCGATTAACCCTCTCAAGATAAGTAATTCAGGACGATTTTTCAAAGCTTATCAGCATCCTCCACACTGAGGGTGTTTCACTAAGAATCTGGGAGGGTTAAGCACTCTGACCTGTCTCTCCTTGTCACAGACAACTACAGTATGTGTACATACCCTTCTCTTCCAGTCACACAAATGTTCATATTCATGATGTTATGCATTTGTGTTATGCGCGTCCTTTTATAGCTCGTCTTTAACCAGTGTATTTGTGCTTGTGATGTGTGTATTTCAGATGCTGTCAGGGACATCGCTGCCTGTCAACACTCTGGTGAAGATTAAAGAGGGTCTGCTAAGACAAAGGGAACTGGAGATTGATAGGTACAGCGCCAGTGATGCACACACATCACACACACGCTGATGCACACCTGCCATACCTCTCAAGAGTGCCCTTGTCCTGTTTAATCTGTTGGCATACAGCAACGCATAGCTGAAGGCTGTGTGTCCCCAAACCGGGGTGGCACACTCGTGAGTGTGCCAAGAGTGGAGAGTGTTGTAGTGAGTGTGGGCGTGTGTGTGTGTGTGTGTGTCAACCGTAGATGCTATGGTGCCACTAATGCTGCCACTAACAATTATTTTTCTGTCGATTATTTTATCGATCATCTAACCATGCTACAGTAGTACGTTGAATCCATATTATCCAGGTGATGATATGGAATTGTGCTGTTGATTTAATGTTGTGCAATTGATCCTAAGTCATCATTTTTTTTTGTAGGAAAGTAGCTTGGGCAACTTTCCGTCGCTTGGGAAGTGTTCCAGCAAGCCAAAGCCAGCGCTACATTAATTGACTATGGTGTTGCCTAACGGGGTTGTTGTTGATTTACAAGCAGAACGATGTTCTCATGTCATGTTCAACTTGACTTTGTCCTTTGCCTCCAGACAAAAGCAGCAGATCTTTCAACTCCATGCTAGGATCAGAGAAAATGAGCTCAGAGCACAGCAGTTCCTCCAGAACCAGAGGGGACAGGCCGATGAGCCCTACATGCTCAAAACTAAGGTACGGCCTTGGTTAGTCTGAAAAACCATCCTAGGCCAAGATGAAGTGGCTGAAGTGGCCAATAGGCCTGCTCATACCTTTGGAATATCGTTGTATGCCTCTTAGGATATTCAAATGTTTTTACATTTCCAAAGTCAATTACATTGTACTGAGATTTCACTTCAATCCCCGATTATAACGTGATGTTTTTCCATCAGGATATTCTGCATGACTCAGTATCTGTGGGCTCATGTGGGCCGGCGTCCGGGAGCCCGTGCTGCAACAGAGGAGAGCTGGGCAGGAAGCTGGCCGACGCTGAACTGGAGGTCCTGCACCTGAACGAGTTCCTCAAGCAGAACACACAGAAGTACACGGAGGACATCAAGAAACTGGAGGAGAAGGTAGGACGGCCATCTTCCTCAGCGTTCCTCAGGCTTGGTGTGGCATGCTGTACTCTGTTGTACTCCTGTTACAGTCCCATCTTAAAGTTATTTCCACCTTCCCCATTTCCTTGCCGTACCAGTCCATCCCCTTGCTTCGATGCCTTGCTTTTAGGCATGCTGCTTTTGCCTTTTAACCGCCACAGATCAATATTTCAACATAGAAGTTATTTGAAAAACCCCAATACTTGTATGTCTGTGTTTGCCCGTTCCAATGTTTAGCTCACCGAGCTAGTGAAACATTGCATGCTGTGCCTACTACCTTGCATCCTAGACCTTGCATTTCTGTTATTCACCATGATTTAGGGCGTTATCCATGCCATTATCTATGTGTCATCATAACCCAGTCCTTTAGACATTCCGGTCAGGTTTAAGAGTACAGCAAAGGAACTGGCATTAGGTGTATTCTAGGGGTTAGGGGTTTCCATTCCATAGCGGGTGGAAGTATTCTGACATCGCATCCTGTCTCTTCAGATGAAGACGAGGGACCGTTACATCAGCAGCCTGAAGAAGAAATGCCAAAGGGAGACCGAGCAGAACAAAGAGAAGCAGCAACGCATCGAGACTCTGGAGAAGTACCTGGCAGACCTTCCCTCTCTGGACGAGG
>OMKP01035837.1:0-13034 GCA_900302375.1 Bathygadus melanobranchus | reverse complement strand
GATGATAGTGATAGTGATGATGATGATGATGATGATAGTGATAGTGATGATGATGATGATGATGATGATGATGATGATGATGATGATGATGATAGTGATTGTGGTGATGATGAAGATGAGGATAGTGATGGTGATGGTGAGGATAGTGATTGTGATGATGATGGTGATGGTGATGATGATAGTGATAGTGATGATGATGATGATGATGATGATGATGATGATGATGATGATGATGATGATGATGATGAATTGTGCACATGTGCTCTCGGTGAAGTGATGCTTTCAGTACAAGGAGTTGGCACACCGTTTGTTTAGTTTTAATGTAATTAGTAAGTTTATGTAAGTTAATGTAATTAGTAAGTTTACGATGACCTCCCGTTCAAATGACATTGAGCGCAAATTTTCCAATTAAAAAAACTGGAGGCGTTAATAAGGTTGCTTGACTGCACACGCCATCCACACTGAGAAACGGGGAGTCTCGTAGCTCGACGAACCCTTAATTGGAACAAAGGTGGAAGCCTAAAACGAAACAATTATAACACAATCTCCCAGAAAAGAAAAGGCATATACTATTGGGGATGAATGCAGTATGTGTGCGGTGCACATGAACCACCATGGCCGGCAAGTGTATGAGTGAAAATGTTTCTCCAAGGGTGCGTGTGACGCTGTTTTGATTGTGTCACCTTGAAACGATGTTGTGTTCCAACACCCTCTGCACCCTGCAGGAGTTTCTGCAGCAGGTGAGAGACAGGCAATGCGATGTGAGCCACCTCAGCGACACCGTGGTCAGGCTGACGGACGGCCAGACATGCCTGGCCCTGGAGGAGATAGGGAGTCTGAGGAGTGGCTGGGAGGAGCTGGGCCAGAGGGCGGAGGAGCTGGAGGCCCAGCGTGGGGAGGACATGCAGCGGAGTGGCGAGTACCAGGAGAGCGTGGCTGCTGTAGAGGAGCTCTTCCACCAGGTCTCCAGGGAATGGGACTACCTGGCCAGGTGTGGCGAATCAATGGCTTTTTTCTGGGTATATTTGGTGGTATACTATGATTACGGTTAGATTGTAGGACTAGTCGACTAGTAGAATCATTATCGCTGTTGATCAAGTGTAGTGTAATATACATTTCCCTGTAAAGTAGTTAGGAGTAGTTTACCACAAATCATTAGGCAGTCTGTCCTTCCGTCCTGAGCCCAAGGTTGGGTGTTTCCCAACCTTGGGCTCAGGACCCAACTTGGGGTTGCCTGATAGTTGCTCTAGGGAAATCACTAATCTCGTTTATCCACCAGGGCGGACACAGAGAGCACCAGTGAGCACCTGGAGGCTCTGAAGAAGCTGTCCAGCGACCTGGAGGAGCAGAGAGCCACCCTGGAGGATCTGAGGGAGCAGAGACACGCCGTGCTGCCCAGACTCAGCCTGCTGGACAAGGAACTGGTCAAGCAACAGGTGGGGTCAGAACTAGTACGAGGAGGTCCTTCAGTGACACCTTGACGTGGATGTACAGCATTCTAGATGCCAAGATGGGATGATCAATGATATTGATCACACCGGCTGTTCCCTCTGCAGGTGGGCTACCTGGAGCAACGTTGGTCCCAACTGGAAGGCCTGATCCAGAAGAAGATCCAGGACTCTGCCCAGACACTGGAGGACATGGCCCGGGTGGAGGCCCAGCTGAGGGACGCCCGGGAGTGGGTGGAAGAGCAGCGGCCCGCCCTCACCTCGGCCCTGAAGACCAGCCCCCCGCCGGACGTGGCCCAGAGCTTCCTGTTCGACCACCTGAGCGTGTGCGTGGAGCTGGAGGCGCGGCAGCAGTTGCTCGGCCAGGCGGTGAGCGAGGCCAAGGCCGTGGCGTCCAGGCTGGGCCTGAGCGAGAAGAGGAGCCTGCAGGAGCTAGTGGAGCAAGCCCAGAGCGAGGTGGAGGCGCTGGGCGCACGAGTTAGCCAGAGGAGGAAGTACCTCAGCAAGGTAGAGTCGGCCAGAGTTGCCAATAACCTGATCAATATTAATGTATTAGATGTAACTACTGCAGTGCCCGTTCAAAATGTGCCTGTTCGGAACGGGCCGATGATTGCGTGGCCTCCAGTATCGCTGCTTGCAGCGCTCTCAAGAACCGCTCATCTAAACAACTTCACACTGCACTTCCTTGGGTCCTCAACAATACACCCGCAAAGTGTGAATTTGATTGGATTAACGGTCATACAAGAAGAGAGTCATACAAACATACATACAAACATACATACCTACATACAGAGCTTCCTTCCATTATAGTTACATTATGCCACTATGTTACATGTCAAATATACCCACAAGAGTATGAAAACACAAACAAGAGTAGACCAAAAATCTACCAGTATTAATTCTGGTATTACATCCCTGCAGGCCTTCACAGAACGCACCCAGTTTCTGCAGGGTCTGGGAAGGGCGTTATCCTGGGTGCAGCAGCAGGAGAGCAAGGCCTTAGTGGACGACCACATTGCGCTCCTTCCTGAGGACCTGGCCAAGCAGGTGGCCTCGTGTCAGGCTGTGCAGCGCAGCCTGCGGACCTACCAGGGGGAGCTGGCGTCTCTGTGGGCCCAGGGACGAGAGCTGGAGAGGGACGCCACCGACAAGGAGAGGGTGGAGACCCTGGCCAGACTGGAGGAGCTGCAGGTGGCCTTTGAGACGGTGCAACAGAGGACCACCCAGCGTCTGACCAATCTGGACAAGGCCATGACCTCCCGGAAGTACTTTCAGATCGACCTGGACAAGACCTGCAGTTGGTTGAGACGGGCCGACGCCATCACCTTCCCCGAAATCAATCTGACGGACGCTCAGCAAAACTCAGACCTGCACGCGCGTCTGTCCTGCTACCATCGCGTTTTGGAGCAAGCCTCAGAGTACGAGAACCTCCTGCTCATCGTCCAGAGGATAGGCCAGGAGATCCTGCCCACTCTAAACGAGATAGACCACTGCTACCTGGACGAGAGGCTCAACGCTCTGCCACAGCAGTACAACAGCATCCTAGCGCTAGCCAAAGAGAAACGGGACAGGGTACAGCAGGCGATCCTGGAGAGGAACGAGTTCAGCACTTTCTTCGACATCACGCGCAACGCACTGGAGGAACTTCAGGAGCAGCATGACAATCTGGAGAAGCAGACTTTGGACGTGAGCGAGGAGGGGGTGGTTCGGCTGCGCGGCGAATACGGTAACCTGGACGGGAGTTTAGCCCACCTCAGCCCGGCGGTGAGGGAGCTGATGGGGAAACGGGAGGTGTTCCACAGCCGCGGCCAGCGGTGCGGTGTGGTGGAGATACAGCGGTTGGTCGCTCTCCACGACGCCCTGAAACACCAAATCGATGAGAAAATGAAACTCTTGGACGACTGCTTGGAAACGGTGGTGGAGCACAGCTGCGCCTCTGCGAACATTGAGTCCAAGTGTAACGCCGTGAGGGAAAGTCTGGTGAGATTGCAATCAGGTGCCAATCTGGGCGCCATGGACACCTTGGCGGGTGTTTTACCGCTACTTGAAAGCATGGACAGCTTGAGCTCTCAGGTGGAAGAGCGTGAGCGAAAGCTCAAAGGCCTTAATCTAAACTTTGACCCCTCAGCAATCCAGGAAATCACTTTATGGCAGGAGTCCCTGCGCTCTTTACAATCAGAAGTACGCAAGTGCATCACGGAAAGTGAGCGGAATCCACGCCAGAACGAGGATTTCACGAGAGAGATGGAGAAAGTGTTAGCGTGGTTGGTGGCGACGAGAGGCAAGGTTGAGGAGCCTTTGGCCTTCTCAGAGGTCAAGGTTGCGAACGCACAGGAGGAAGTGAAGAGACTGAGGGTCTTTGTGGAGGAGGCGGGGGCCGTCTTGCGGGCGGCAGGTGCCTTGGGCAGCAGAGAGAAGCAGAGATTTGTCGGCGGAAAGGAAGAGGTTCCAGCCAACGTAGAGGAGCAGCTGCAGCAACTGCACAAGCTTGAAGCAGATGTGAAACAAGCCATTAGCACTAAACAGGTACTGCATTACTTACTACTGTGATCACAGAGGGTTCTGTTATGTATGTTGTTCCAAAGGTGCTCTTTAAGTTATCAAAATGTCCTCAACCATTTTCCTCAACCAACATTGAAACTCGAAGAAAACTAATACTAAAATTCAAAGAATAAATTAATGCATGGCACTTTTGTAATCTCCTGATAAAAAGAATATA
Source organism: Bathygadus melanobranchus (assembly GCA_900302375.1). Classification (NCBI taxonomy): domain Eukaryota; kingdom Metazoa; phylum Chordata; class Actinopteri; order Gadiformes; family Macrouridae; genus Bathygadus; species Bathygadus melanobranchus. The sequence goes on along the minus strand of OMKP01035837.1, from coordinate 8,867 downwards.
TAATTATCAGTTAATAACAAAGTCCTTGTGTGAACAGAACAGAATGACAACACAAATCTAAACTGATCTCTATTCTCCAGCTGGCTGTGGAACAAGCCCTCTCTCTAGTCCAGAGATACAGTACATCACAGCAGTCTACCCAGACGTGGCTGGACACCGCTGGGGCCTTCCTTCAGAGGGCCAGCCTGGGAGTGGACCAGGAGAACCAATCAGAGAGCATCAGGGAGTTACAGGACATCTCAGACCAGGAACGGGCCTTCGCGGCCGGGCTAGAGGAGCTGAGGACCCTGCATCCTCTGTTGGAGCCTTTCGTGAGGCCAGCAGCGGCGATGCAGGAACTGAGGAGACGAGTCGAGGAGATGCGTCTGAGAAACGTTACGTTCAAACAGCAGCTGGATGATCAGCACAAAGTTCTGCAGAGGTGTGTGCGTGAGAGTGTGCGTGTGTGTGTGTGTGTGTGTGTGTGTGTGTTTGACTGTTCATAGACATCTTCAGATGCAAAATGTATTAAAGCTTGCTTAAATTTATCTTAATACGTATCGGCCTGTCACAACCATTGTTATATTTGACAGATTAAGTACACTCACGGTCTTGTGGGTTCTCACTGTTAACTGTGGTTTTTTTCTGGTTTTTTCTTATCTTTGACTCATCCTCAGCTGTGCGTCTCTATGGAGCTCATTCCAGCAGGAGCGGGAGACCGTGATTGGTCGGATGAACGCTGCAGAAAACACAATGAGTGCGTTCTCCTCGGCGAAAGCAGCCAGTCTCCTGGAAGCAGAAGACAAATTTCACCGCTACAAGGTACGCAGAACAACGTGTACCTTTTTGCTTTATGCACACACACACACACACACACACAAATTGCAATATTTGCACTAAAATAAGTTAGAAATACATTCCATTGGACTATTTGTTTATTATTGTATTATGTTTGTGTCTCGCACGCACTTCAGTCCCTGCTGAGTCAAATGGATTCAACGGAGCAGTTGTTGAACGCGCTGAGAGAGACGGCGACAGAGTTGGAGTCGGTCAGCTCCGAGTCCAGCAAAGCGGTCACCAGCCACTCGGTCTCGTCGCTATGGCAACGGCTAACCAGGCTCCGCAGTGTGGCCCGTGCCCAGCAGAGGGCGCTGGAGGACACGGTCAAAGAGTGGAGGAACTTCAATGAAAAGGTAGCAGTTTTGAATCAGCGCGTGTGTGTGTGTGAGATGTGTGTGTGTGGTGTGATGTGTGTGATGTGTGTGTTCTTATTCTCTACTTATCTCAGCCACATAAATGTGAAAACAGTGTGGTATTTGTGCCTTTAACTTTTCTAGACTTTTCGTTGAGTGTTGCTACTGATTTAGAGTCAGGTCAGGCAAGGAAACAGCTGAACGCCAGTGTTCAGCTGTGTAGCGTGATGTAATCCCTGGATGTGGGCCAGGAGGAAGCCTCCCGCCAAAGCGTTGTGACCACGTGAAACACTTTTCGCGCCTTCTGACCCATTTCCCCACCCCCCCCTTCACACCCTCAACTAACCAGAGCTCCCGCAAGCCCCGACCAAAGAAGGAAATGAGGTCACACTGTGGGAAATCTTCCACTTCCTTTCGACGTGGCACAATCTTGTTGTCCACCGACTCTCTATATGGGGCCCGCTGTTCAACGGACCATAATGCACTGCACTTTTACAAAAGGCTGGCTTTTGCTTTTGGACCATGCAAGAGAACTGTGGCAATACATGCGTCAATGACAATGTCAAGAAACAGCTTAAATGATGCTCCCGAGAAGCGACCCCTTATTATTATTATTATTATTATTATTATTATTATTATTATTCATTCTGTAGGGTGTATATTCAGTTTGTTCGTCCATATCTCTTTGATGGGGGCAGGGTCGTCTGATGCTTTGGGTGTTTAACTCCCAGACGAAAGGTTCTGGGTTTAAACCCCAATGTCGTTGGGCATCCCTCCTGAGCAACATGCCTAACCCCTACCTGCTGATTAATGACCTCCCCCCCACCGTCTCTCTCTCTCTCTCTCTCTCTCTCCCAGATGGAGAAGCTTCGCTGCGTGTCGGCTGACCTGAGCGGCCGCGTGCCCGACAGCACGGTGGAGAAGGCGGCCACCAGGGCGGCGCTCCAGAGCCTGCTGGAGTACCACGACTCGTACAGCCGCGAGCTGGAGAGAGAGCAGTCCTCCCTGGCCCTGCTGTGTCAACACACCCTCTGTCTCAGAGGACAGGCAGAGGAGGTGGATGAGAAGGAGGAGGAGGAGGAGGGGAAAGAGAAGGAGGTGGCAGAGGAGGAGGAGGAGGAGATGGAAAGAAAGGCGGAAAACAGACAGGAAGGAACGCCGTGCCTGCGAGAGATCCAGAGCATGCAGGAGCAGTATAAGAGGTACAAATAATATTATATATATAATAATAATATCAATGTCATAACAAATGTTTGGTAATGCTTTGATTATAGTTCTGTTGCTTAAAAGAGGTTCAATGATTTTTATTGAAAAATGCTGTAACTCTTCTCTCAATGAAATCTGTTTTGTAGAAAATTCTTAACATCCCCCCATATTTTGGGCTTTTATTTTTAGAAAAATTACAGAGCCAGTTTAGTTAAGAGTTTTGTCCAAAGCGACTTACAATTACATTTGTCGAAAGAGTGAAACAACAACATACTGCTGACGGTACAACAACATTTGAATAGAACAAGTTTTAAGCACTCATAATTGCTAGGTTGACCCCTTGCTGGTAAACAGCAAGGTAGCCAGGATACAAAGTACTATTTTGAGCGCTGTATGAACGCACGTATGAACATACAAGATGCTACACAATGCTAAGTACTATTTCTAAGTGTCAGGATGTACAAACATATAAGTAAGTGCTAGGGATCCCAGAGGGGATGGGATTCAAGCCCTGGTTGGGTACGTGGGAGTGGGTTAGGGAGGAGAGGGTAAGGAGGAGGGTAAGGAGGATATTCTTCACACTGTGACCTCTGACCCGTGGCGTCTGGTTGTAGTCTGGTGGTGCAGGTGCGCAGCAGCAGAGGCCAGGTGCAGCAGGAGCTGCGAGAGCGGGAGGAGGTGGAGAAGGAGCTGGGCCTCGTCAAGGGATGGATCCAAGACACACGGGGCCTCCTGCTGAGTCCCACCGCTGACCTGGACTCACTGCTGCAGGAGCTGGAGGTGGGGGACTGAGACACACACACGCACACACACACGCACACACACACACACACACACACACACACGCCTCCCTGCATACACAATAAAGGAGATTGATGTCCAAGATAACCTAACATTTGCGTGTGTAAGTGTTGGAGTGCCCTTGAGCAAACACATAAGCAGGTAGTCACCTCACATCGCGGACAATGTCGTCATCGCCATTATGAATGTCATCGCTCTGATGTGTATGTGCCGCATCTGAATGATAGGCTTTCAATGTGAATTGCTTTGAGCATGGCTGCTGATCCGGTAGGTAGCCAGGTAGCAATAAAAAACAATAGCTAATATCCAATCAGTTTCCAACCCCATTTAACACCACGTCCTATCCATCACCGCGAAACCCAAGTCAATGAGAGTTTCCCCCAAGATCTTGGTTTCTCTCGGCGTGTCTCTGTCACAGACGGCCCACGGCGAGGTCATCACCCGGCGCCAGAGTGTGGAGCGCATGGCCGAGCTGCAGCAGTCCAAGTACCAGGACCTGCCGGCCGGCCTGCCCTCAGAGCTCAGCATGCAGCTGGCCGAGGTGGCCCTGGCCCTGGGCTCTGCTGAGGACCAGGTAACCCTTCGACACCCGGCCACCGGCCACCTTCCCTGGGTCACATTGTAGCGTGGGTGGTGGTGATGAGGGGGGGGGGATGGTGCTTCTTCCTGGGTATGGTCTTTGGGAAGCTGGATGGAGATGATCGCATAATAGATCACAGCAATGAAAGCATTTTAGTGCAGCATAAGGATGTTATTAATATATTAATATGGACAGCGAAACGGTGTGAGTACTTTCGCATTGCAGACACACAACCTTCTCAGTGTTTGCAGGTTTTAATAATATAAAACTTTTAGAACAATATATTATCAAACAAGAGTGAAGGCATTGAATCCACGCCTAATTAACCTCGTTAAACTCATACGATGAAGCCGTTAACGCCGTTGATGCTGACGGCCTTGCGTTGGCTCCAGGTGCAGGCGAGGGAGAGGGAGGTGCAGCAGACCAGGGACGTGAAGGAGGACTTCGGCTCCAGACTCAAGGACTTGGAGGGCAGGCTGAGGACCATCTCCGGGAAGCTGGAAGACAAGGCGTCCGACTTGGAGCAGGCCAAGGAGGAGACCAAAGTAATCAAGTGGACACATTGACTAATTACCGTGCAATTAGCCCTCATTATCCCGGCTATTTGTTTTGCAGATGTTAGGGTTAATGAGAGATGGGGAGAAAGAGAGTGTGTGTCTGTGTGTGTGCATGCATGTGTGTGTGTTTGTGTGTGTGTGTGTGTGCGTGCGTGCGTGTTGCATCGTGAGCTGTGATCCTCTATCAGTCGTGGCCCAGTTGTGTGCTCCAGAAGTACAGATGGGGTTCCTGCCCCGCTTTCCTCTGTTCCCCTACTTTCTTCCTGCTGTTGTCTTCTTTCCGCTCGCAGTCCCGGAAGTCTACACATAGAACTCGTTTCAGGTTAAAAACAAACCGTCTTCAGTTTGAACTGCCACGGGTGTCCACTTGGGATGGGGCTCGTCGCCTGGTGTTGACCTACTAAATCGTCTGCTTTTCTTTAGCTTTGATTTCGTTAACTTTTTTGTCTCCTCTCCTCCTCCTTTTATCTACTCTCCTCTCCTATGCTCTCTTCGCTTCTCCTCCCCCCCTCCTCTTCTCTTTTCCACCTCCACCTCTCCTCTACTCCTCTCCCTCACCTCTCCACCTCCTCCTTTCATCTTCTTCCACCTCTTTCCCACTCTCCTCCATCATTCTCCTCTCCACCTCACCCCTCCTCTCCCTCCTCTCTTCCCCCTCTCCTCCACCTTCCTCCATTTCTATCCTCGCCCTCTCCTCCATCCCTCTCCTCTCTCCCCCACCTTCTCTCCTAACGTCCACTCCCCTCCTCTCTCCTCTCTCCTCCTTCCCTCCTCCACCTCACCTCACCTCACCTCACCTCTCCTCTCCTCCCCTGTTTCCAGGGTCTGTGTGAGGAGTGTGAGGGGTGCGGCGGCTCCCTGGCGGAGCTGGGCGTGGCGGTTCAGGAGTTTGGAGAGCAGAACCCTCTGCTGTCCAGGCAGCTGGGGAACGCCCTGTCCCGGCTGGGGGAGACGCAGCGCCTCACCGCCCAGCAGACCCAGGACCGGGCCAACAGACTGAAGAAGGTAGGGGTGTCTCTCTGCAGTCCATCTCTGTATACATCAGGGCTGTAGTGCTCGAGTCTGGTCTTGGTCTTGAGACAAATCTTTGATGGCTTCGATATTGTCTTTGGAATTTGACAGATGAATCGGTTTACCAATGACTCGATCTGGACTTGGACTCGACCTAGGTGGTCTCGACTACAGCCCTGATATACATATTAATAATAATCCATATACATTCAAATAAACAGACACGTTAAATCCAGCGTGTCTTAGAATACTGTGACTGTGTATATTCTTAACATGGGAATTGAACATGAACATGTTTCATTTAATAGCCAAAATGAAACAGCTCATATTTTGAATCCTTTTTAATCTGCATGCCGTATTTTCCTGAAATCATTTTCATGTATTTTTAGCTTATGATTCGTTTGTTCCACCCTCCTCTCTCTCTCTCTCTCTCTCTCTCTCTCTGTGTGTGTGATGAGCAGGCAGAGAGGCAGTTTGAGGAGTACAAGGGGATGAGGTCATTCATTCTGGGATGGACGGAGAAGGCCGAGGCCCTGGTCACTGGCAACATCATCTGGAGCTCCGCCTCCCAGCTGCAGGAGCAAATCAGAGCTCACCAGGTGAGAGAGAGAGAGAGCGAGGAGAGAGAAGAGTGAGAGAGAGAGAATATTCTCTAACTTTATCATGTGTTTCCTCCTTGTCGGTTCGTCTCAGAGTATTACATGCACTTTCATTGTAATCGGCCCATTGTCTTTTGTCTATTGTCTTTTCATGTTTTTTTTATTTGCCTGGCAAATCTCTGGTAGACAAATTGGCATCCGACGTAATTGTCTTCCTTGTAGGTCTCGGTGCGTGCTGGTCCACTTCCTCCGATACCAGCGGTTAATCAGTCTCATAGAGAGCCTCTTATTATCCCTGATAGTCTGCTTTAATTAGCCTAATCACCCCCTGTACAATAGGCCTGCCCGCGGTTTTGTTTTTTTTCCTCCGCCTGACTTGTGACTTAACGCTGCCATGGCAACAGGCCCTGCTGCGGGAGAGCCGCGGTCTCCATGGCGACCTGGAGGCCATGGGGGAGAGGGAGGGGCAGCTGGCGGAGGTGGTGCAGACCAAGGGGTGGAGCCAGCAGGTGAACCACCTGAGCCGGCGCACGGAAGAGCTTCAGCAGCACGCCAAGACACGCCTCCAGAGCCTCCAGGATGCGGCCAAGGTTAAAGACATACCACACGTTATAATAATGTCCATTGATGAGCCGATTGATTGTATTGTGTTCAGTCGGTATGTTTATTTGAAGTGCTTTGCCATCACACATTTCAATTTGAATGAGATTAAGATTAACATAACATTTAAATAATGTTGGTATTCTTCTGTAAGGTTTGCAGCGTAGTTTGCGTAGTAAACAACAAAAGTCAAACGCTGATCAGGCCATATATGTGTGACTAGAGTGCCCCCTTGTGGCGAACCCAATACATGGATTTCCTTTGCGAGGTGTTTAGGCCTGGGTGGCAGTAAACTGTTTATCTAATCAAGTCAGCATGCATCTGGTAACAAAGCGTTTTCCCATTAAGTTACACATTAAGACCTAATTGTATTGTCAGCAGGGATTTTTATTTGGGCCCCATTCTTGTATGCCTTTGCTAATGGTGCCATAATGTTCTTTGAGTTGGTTATTAACCGACTGTGACCAAAAGGGCTGACAACATCCAAATACCTGCTTTAAATACATCATTTTCACAAAAAGTATAGGTATAGTTATAAGTAAGCATAAGTATACGTTTTACAAATCATCGTGCATAATGTAAGTACTTAATGGTGTACAATACACTCACATAAAGTGTGGGTGTCTGTGTCTCGTGTCTGCCTTGCCCCACACTGTCTTCCTGACTTCCTGTCTTCCTGACTTCCTGTCTTCCTGACTTCCTGTCCCTGGCAGGATATGATGCGCCTGGAGGCGGAGGTGAAGAGCCTCCACGCCACCCTGGAGCAGGTCCAGACCACCCTGGCCTCGCCGGACCTCAACAGACTGAGCCTCCGGGAACAGCTCACGCACAGACAGGTAGACGCACATTAGACACGCAAAATCGACACACACCCGCGCATGCCACACATATACACACACACAAATGCACATCTACACACTTTACAGACACACACACATACAGATACAGTTACACACACACATGCACTCATGCACACATGCACACACACACACACACACAAACACGTGCACACACAAACGCATACACTCACATACAGGCAACGTTACACACTAATTTACTTATTGTAAATCGCTTTGGATAAAAGCATCAAATGACCTAAATGTAGATGTAAACATGTACACATATTCCTTACTCACTACACAACAACACAGCCGGTGTTTCCCCTCATGTCTGTATCTTGTTCTCTCTCCAAGCGTCTGTTGGTGGAGATGGAGAGCTTCAAGCAGCAGGTGGCCACTGTGCAGCAGTGTCAGAGCGCCCTCAGGCTGCCAGAGGAGGTAGTGGCCAGCCTGCCTATCTGCCGCACTGCTCAGAGTCTGCAGCAGGAGGCCAGCCAACTGCAGCACACCACCATTCAGCAGTGCAATATCCTACAGGTACAGCAGGGGGCAGCGGTCACACAGCGAATACATAGATGGGGCATTTGTTTTAACATGTTGAATTGAATTAATTGAATTGAACAGTAGCATTCACTCTTCTTGGTCAAAGATATTGTACAAATATGATAAGGTTAAATTAATAATAACTCATCAATGATATCTTGGCTGTGGGCCAGAGCAAAAAAAGTGTCTGTTTTACAACTTTGACAATATTATTTTGAAAACAACACAACACACACAGATTTGAAATACAAAGAGAATCATGTACAAATATATACTGAGATGCATACAGATAGGACACTGCAAGAGCTGTGAGCCGTAACATTATATGTAATGTAATATAACATAACATACACAATATAATATGCACAGCAGACGTAAGATACACTGTGTTTCTGCAACACAGCTATCTAACACATGCTTCACACCGTTGGACACAGATGTACAGAGAATCTGTCAGCTAGCTCATCATACAGCAACTGGTGTCGTTCTATTGTGGACAGCTGCTACATATAGGTGTTATATTGGGGCTGGGCAATAATACAATATTATGGTTCATGGTCTTTGAGTTGGATCACATGGTGTAGGATATGGAAAATGTTGTTTGGTTTTATATGATGTGAGATGATAAAAACATGAGTGTTATGAGTTATGAATCTAATATCCCATACCTTAAATGAATATGAATTCATATAGATTTCATACCAATGGCATTTTGACTTCATAACTTAAACACAGGGTTAAATCAAATTCACCCTTATTGCTCAGAAGTCGCAACCATTTAGAATGCTACATCTACAAATCCAAATCTACTGGAATGTGATGGATCTGAATTATGACCATAGCTACCAGTAGTTTCCAGCATGTCTGTTTAGGACATTTAGAGGAGGCCCATCGCATCATCCAGGACCGGCCCGTCTCCACCAACAACATCCAGGAGCTGCAGGCGCAGATACACCACC
>OMKP01035826.1:0-10834 GCA_900302375.1 Bathygadus melanobranchus | reverse complement strand
TACCATAGGATTTTTCACCCCCTCCTCCTCCCTTTCTCCTCCGGTCCATGTGGCTCGTCAGAAGTTGACGCAGCTTTGTTGACGCCGCGGCTGTTTTGAGGAAGACGCCGGCCGTGATGGTCCTGATGTGTGGGTGTGTGTGGGTGTCATTTCACTTTGTGTCCTACCCCATACTATTTTATTTCTGTCTCTTGTCTAATTTCATATGATTTGTCTGCATGTTATGTTGTGTGTTGTTTGTGATTGCGCAGGATTGGTGTGTCACCTGCATACATAATTGGATTTGAGCATATAACTATCTATCTATCTATCTATGTATGTATGTATCTATCTATCTATTTATCTATCTATCTATCTAACTATATCTATCTATCTATATCTATCTATCTATGTATCTATGTATGTATGTATGTATCTATCTATCATCTATCTATCTATGTATGTATCTATCTATCTATCATCTATCTATTTATCTATCTATCTATCTATATCTATCTATCTATCTCCCTCACAACAATCCCATTGTTGTGTCAATAATAAACTTGAGCGTAATGTACAGTCAGAAGGGTTTTCCACACTTTATTACTGTCTCAGTTACACCCTCCAGAGAATATATTGTATATACATCGCAGTATGAAGACAAATCAGCCCGGTGAATTGATCTGGGGTTTATTAGGCATATAGGAGAGAAAGCTACAATAATTCATGGAAACAGAAGAAGAGAGTCTCTGACGTTTCAGATAATCTGCAGGGCGACTTGTGCTCCCTGGCTGATTATAAATGGTCTTGACCTGTTTCTCAACAGAAAGGAGAGCGGTAGACGCTCTCCACACACAAACCTACTTCATCATCTGCTTCACGCATCAATGGTGTTGCTTTAGAAATCGAATGAGGGAGGCAGGAGAATACAATAATCTGCTAAGAAACTGGCTTCATTTGAGGGAAACTCTCCAAACCCCCGAAAGGATGACTTTGCCAATGATAAAACAAAATATTTCGGGTTTATCTCCTTGCGGCCATTTCCCCATACAGTGAGAAGAACCTAATCTAATTGGAAAGATATGTTCTCTAATTGGTGACTTATGCAAGCTGTGCAAAAGCTTCATTGATTTCTTTTTTTAATAGTGAAGGAAGACAGTGAAGAAATGCTTCATCTGCACGTTTGTGTGTGTGTGTGTGTGTGTGCGTGTTCACTCTGCGGGAGGATTGACCCCTTGCCCCCCCATAGAGCCACGAACCCCAAGCTCATTATTACTATTGTTATTATTAACGTCATTACTTCAAACTGTCCAGATGCCCGAGCAGTTGGAGACCCTGGGCGCCCGGCCGGGTTCCAAGCTACCTGATTGGTGGGGAGGAGAGGAGAGGTTTTGGAGGTCAAAGTGTAGATTCTTCCGGAGTAGAGATACCATCTGGTCCCATACTCATCCCACTACAACCATGATGCTCCCTTCTTCGCTTTCCTCCTCCTCCTCTTGTTATTATTTGCATTTTACTCAATACATGTATTGTGTATTGAATCACATGAAGACAGGGCAAGATAGTTGATATATAGGGTATTACCATGAGCAAATTCAAGTCTAAGTGATCTGATGTGTGCTCAGTGTGTGTCTATGGAAGAATGACCCACCTTTTCTACAGCACTGACGACTGGCAAATGTCAGCAATGTCCTGCAAAGCTTTGCAAATAAATGAGATGACAAAGCTGTGTGTACGCGTGTGTGTGTGTGTGTGTGTGTGTGCTTTGCTTTGCTCGGCAATCGCGCTAGGTTTTCTATAGAGCTCCCTGTGGATACGGGGCATGGATGCGCGTTTCATACAGAGAAGCTCCTCCAGTTACTGTGTAAGCAAAAGCCTATCTCGCATTATAGTGCCGTGTGACTGCCAGGCCAGGGGTTCATAACGAGCGTGACAGCAGCTCGCCAGATGATCATGTTTTCCATTAAGTCATAAGTGAAGGAGAGGTGATGTTTTCGTGAACACTGTGACTTTTTTATGTGTTCAAAATCAGAAAATATCCATCATAGGGCAGTTCGCCCAAAATCCCTTCAGCTGGGTCCCAATGTCCGTACGAACACGACCCTCGGGGCAAAGCCTTGTACGTTTCGTGCTACATCGTGTCCCACATCCAGCGGTGCAGGCGGCCTAAGGCGTCCCGTGTCTCTCAGAGGCCCGTGAAGGACATCTTTGGCTTCCTCTGTGTCTCACTCTACATACTCTATGACTTGTCCCGGGTCTCTTTAGGTCAGGGGAGAACAGGAAGGCACAGGAGCACTTCCTTCCCTTCGCCAGGAGATTCGCCCAATGGCGGCGCGGACAGCCAGTAGCGCGCTCTCGTTAGACATTGTAGGAGGACATTGAAGGAGAGAGTATCCACGAGGAGAAAGGAGTCACTTGCTTTGATAAATAGATCTCATTTCTGGTTTGATTTATGACACCCTTATGCTCTTTTTTGGCTGCAGCTCGCCCAACCTCTGCTACACTCACTATCTCTCCCGATAACCTCACACACACACACACATACACACATACATGTGCACACACACGCGCGCGCACACACATAAATGCATGCATGCACACACACACATATAAAATGCAATCCATATACATACACGTGCATGCAAGCGCAACACACATGCGCACACACACCCACACATACACTGGGACACATACACATGCATGACTTGTGTGCGTCGTCAAGATTGTTTTTTCTGATGCCAGGGGAGGGTCGTCACATGGTCATATTCTTTATTTTGATAGGCCTGATATATTATCCATTTAGTGAAAAAGAAATGGTTCCTTCAAAAGAAAAGAAAACATGCCTTCCAAGCCATTTCCTTTGACAGGAAATTGTGTATTGGATCAAAGCCGCTCCACTTGTATGCTCACCGAATGGCACAGGTCAGCCCCCTCCGAGTTAAATGTAAAAAACACGACTCCATTACTTTTCTAGGATTATATTGTTTCTTGGCGTGTACGTGATGGAATAACAAAAACACAAAACAACAAAATGATGACTGTCACAGACTTTACTCACCTCCCGTTAGCAGAAAAGGGCAAACCTTTCAGACATGCTGTCTGTCTGTATGCACGAGTGCCTGTCTGGCGGTCCGTATGGCTGAACATACGTAAGAACGTATGTGTGTGTTGCGTGCGCGTGCGCGTGGACGAGTCGCCATACGATACGACGCGGTATGAGTCGCTGAGCAGGTCCGACAGCCACAGTCCTGCCATACTCCAGGTGCAGTGGTGGTCACATTTATGAGGTAAACACATGACATCATGGGTTTTAGCTGTGTATACACCAGTACACCACTCTTTTCATTAAACCTAATTGGCGCTAACAATTCAACTTTAGCAATAGAACGAATGCGAATGAATGCATTCGCTATGATCTGTTGTGTGTATTTACTATGCAGTGTTGAACGCTGGTGACAGGTCGAACGCACTGTCTGGCCCACCAGGACTGGAAGCAGCTGTAGGCGCGTTATTATTGCGATGCGTGTGCCACGCGGGTTCACTCATGCATTGGTTTCACGGGAAAGACCATTAATAATTTTAACAAGGGCGTCCGGACTGAAGCATGATCGGTCTCAGGGTCAGGCTTGACGCAGAGTTTCAACGTCCCAGTGACGCACACGCTCCCAGGAGCTATTTAAATACTACTTGTATCCACCCAGCAACCCGAACGTATTCTCTTACTGGGAAAGTGCAATAAAGATATAAAAGAAAGAACACACATCAAACTTCAAATGACCCTTTGTGTATCCAGATTCTTTCTACATTTTTTCCAGAATGATTGCGAGCGTCTCCAGTGATCGCACCATACGGCAGACGTTCAGTAGCAAAGTCAGCCTGACATCCCGATGACAAGCAGATGTTTGGAATCAGCTAATTACCTGTGATTGGCTGAGGGGTTAGCCTTTCTGGCAATAAATATCTTCAAACATGTGTGGCATGCACAGCGATAGTGTTTTCAGCATTTTGCTTTGTTGATGGGTGCTGACAAGTATTGAGCTGTCTAGTCTGTGGATGCCTTGGCAAGCCGAAATGGCTTTTGGAATTAATTTGGGGTAAGTGTCTGAAGGTAGTCTGAACTGAGTGTACATGTGCTCGTTGTTCTACTTCTTTTGACCTTGGTGTTTTTTTTTAAAAATTCCTTTAGTTTTTTACTGGTTTTCTACGTACAAGCAGAGCATGTGAACAGTTCATGGATCCATCAGGGTACGTTTAAATAAAGTTACATGATAAAAGCTTGTTGCCATGTTCTAAAGGTTTTCTTCATCTGCCTGTGTAGGGTCCCAAAAACAAAATGGCAACACAAATGTTGGCTTTTCACCGCAGAGAAGTGGTGACACGTGGAGACCTCTCAGCTACCCCCGGAATCAATTCAGACAAGCCGCCTTCGCTTCGAACTCACTTCAGAGTGCTGGCATCCACAGACCGGCTGGAGTTAGCATTACCTCGAGACGGGAACTCTCACAGGGACGCAACATCCCAGACACTTCCCGGTCCATTCTGGGTAACTTTAATGTCATTGTATACCCGAGAACACTAGGCTTGCCAGCAGTACATATACCCCTGTCTAAGCTTCCTAGCATTAGACGTGTGAACGCTGACTCCCTGCAGCTACGAGCGTTTGGTCTCTCCACCGCCATAGCTAGTGGGACTTCTATCGGCAAGGGTCAAGGCGCCACAGCTGGCCGTGTGCGTTTTGGCGGTGATGGAAACAAGGCGGTGTTTACCAGGCGAGTAGCGGGGACACTGCTTACTGGAGAGCTTCGGAAGAGTCCTTCTAGGGGAAGCGTTGCCGCTGCTGTGCCTCCCTCCACCAACTATGGTCAGCACTCAGCGTCTGGTGTCAACCGGTCTCTGCTGTTTTCTGAGATCGGTCGCATGTCTTCCGGGACGACTGCAGGCCTGATGCAGCCCAGGAGCTTGTGCCATGGCCACAAGGTGGAAGCGCACTGTAGCTCATTTAAGAAGCAGTCGAAGCCCTATCCGCACGCTTACTTGCCTGGTGTCCTCAAAGTTTTGACGTATAACAACGGCCCATTGCCCAGCATCATTAAAGGCTATGGCAAGTCTACACCAGCACTCACTGGAACCCCAAAGGTGTCGGCAGTGTATAAAAGTGCTAGTTATGGCTTGAACTCTCCAATACGGCAAAACGTCATTGAAAGTCATTACAGCCTGACAAAGGCTGGGGAGGAGCCGTTTAAGGGTTTCGCACCAACTAAAATTTACAATATCCTGCAGCGCTTTGGTGGCGCCACCATTCAGCGGCTGAAAGACCCGATTCGAAATACCGGCGTGTCTTCCACAGGCCGCCAACACTGATCAGCTGTTGAGCCAGTTTTATGTTTAAAGGGCCCAGAACAAAATGAGTAAAGGTTGCTTTTACTTGACTTAAATATGAAAATTACCATGTCCCAGCTTAGTCTTTACAGGTTCAGCAGATGTGTCTTGAATTTCATATTTGGCTCAAATAAAATGCGGTTTTATTAAAATGTTTACTTGGCTTCATTCCAAAACATGTGTTTGTTTTCTTTACTGCAGCGTGGGCGACATCTACTGGTCTAATGCCACGAGTACTGGTCATTTCTTTGCTTGGTGGAAGGAGACTTCTGATGTCACAGAATATGTGCATTTTAAGGTTACTGCGCTCAAATGTAGCTCTATATTCCCTTTGGGGGATTTCACCGAGGTGATAGTGTATTTCTACCTGAAATTACACTTGTTTCAATGACACCGCCTGTGCTTCGACGCCGAGGTTGCTATCGGTTTCATTATTCTACACGGCCAACGAATCTAAACACCGACGGGACTAAGCGTAGATGACGTCAGTGGGCGGAGCTTTAGATTCCACCTTGACGATCAGGTAGATAACGTTTAGGGAACTTTTAAAACCCGCGACGTAACCTGCGCATTATTAATGTAGAGTGTAATGTATTGGCAGCCTGTATCGGACCCGTAAGTCATACCGGTGGACGTCCCACGAACGCATTATTCCGTGAGTAGGCATTATTTCACGAGTTTAACTTTACCAAATGGAGGCGAACCAATAAATCCGCATACGTATAGGATTAAGTAGGATAGTTTGTTCAAATGATGTGCGTGTCGATGTTTTCGTTAGCGTGTTTATATTTACGACCCACACGTTAAAAGTCTACAAAAGTTTACAAAATGTTCGAGTGTTTGTTCTGCCCACTGTTCCGTATGGCTAGTGTAAACACAGGCCCTCGCTCGCAAAGTGCTTGTTTATCATGGCTTTTCCCCCAATTTTATTAATGAAGTAAAATGTCCTGCATCATTTTACAACCTGTAAACGTCTGACATTTTAGTGACATCTCGAGAGAACCAGTCTGTTCACTATCAGCGTTGATTTTTTGCTCCATTGAGCAATGTAACGTAATGGCTCAACAATTTACATTGTAAAGAGGTTGTGGTATAACGAAACAACGCCAAATATATTTTTCCTGCTGGCTTAAAAAATATACCTTCCTTGCCCAAGACCTTGTGTGGAGTAGGCCTACATCATGCCTACCAGTAGCAGTGGGAGGCACTTCTCAGAGCCCAGCTACTCCATTGAGGATCATGACCCTTCCCTACGGAGCGGCCACAGCACCTTCCAGGAGCGCAGCGTGGACCCCCCAGAAGACCATCCCCGCAGCAAGAGCAGACAGGACTCCACCGCTGGCAAAAAATCCCACCTTAAGGATGCTAACGGACAAGAGGCCGAGACCATTGTCTTCATCGCTGGCTCTAATGAACAAGGGGCTAGGGCTCACACCTGCGTACGATGCAGGAGCGTGGTGTGCAGGGTCCTGACCTGCGGCCTTTACCGGGTCTGCCAACGGACCATCTTGGCACCTTGCTTGAGCGGCACTCCGGACCAACCAGAGAACAAGGAGCACAAGGGAGAGGAGGAGGAGAAGGAGGAAGTGAGGGAGGTGTACCACGACGAGCCAATCTGGCTGGAGGACGTCTACTTTGACGGAGTCAAAGTTGACATTCACAGAGGCGACCTCAGGCCCCCCGTGACCGAGGCCCCCTCCTCTTACGGTCGCCCGCGGCCCTCTAGCCCAGAGCAGCAACACCAGACCAGCCGCCAGTCCTACGACTCCATGACCCTGGTCGACTGGGAGGAGGAGGTCTACGGCAGTGAGGGTGTGGACGCCCTGATCAACAAGAAGCTGCTGGCGCTCTACACGGAGTACCAAATAGAGGAGCTGGCCCGCTGCACCAGCGACTCGGTGTTCCTGCGCAAGTCCAAGCAGATCCACCAGCTCATCAACTCCCTGGCGGAGGAGCACCAGATGGACGAGCAGGAGGCCGAGTACCAGCTGGTGCGCGGCATCATCCGCATTAGCACTCGGCGCAGCAAGAAGCGCCCCCCGCACTACACGTTGAGCGAGCAGACGCTGACGGACAGCGGCAACGAGACCATGAGGAACAGCGACTCCTTCTCCTGCAGCAACAACAGTAGGTTTTGTTTGTTTGTCTGTTTGTTTGTCTGTTGCACGTTTGTTAAACCGGGACACGCCTCGGTGAGGTTAATATAATGTCCGCCTGGCTAAGCTAGGCATCCGCATTTCTGTACATCCTTGTTACAGACAGAGCAACTGAAAGTAAATAACAGGCATGGCAACAATCAGTCATACAACAGTGCAAATAGAAAGGTCGACAGTAGCTCAGTGGGTAGAGCGGTTGTCCAGCAACCGGAAGGTTGCTGGTTCGATCCCCCGGCTCAGCCTAGCTAATCGTCGAGGTGTACACTGAGCAAGACACCTAACCCTAACTGCTCCTGACGAGCTGGTTGTATAAATGCAGTCCATTTACCATTTAACTTAAAGCATTTGCAAATTAAAGGGTAACTTCAGGATTTTAGATTTCTTTTGAGAGATTTTTGGTTCCACACATAAAAAAGTAAAACTAGATATTAATTTGGATCACGACTGGCACCGAGCCGAACCTAACGTCCTATACCGATTGGTACGGTTCCGAATGCGTGTACTGTTACACCCCTAGGTAGGCCTACTTCAAATTACTACATTTCCGTTTCAGTGAAATTGCACCAAGGCTCTAGCCAGAGCATGCAAATAAATAAACACACACGCATTATTCTGGATGGACCCTAATACAGATACACAGTCAGCATGACCAGCGCCTGATGCGCGAGGCAGAGAGCTATATATGTGGAGCAAAGTACTGCTATGCGTGCGTTGCTCGCTTTCGGTTCTGTTACACTATAAGCTGATGAATGCAAGATAATCTGTTATCTGCTTTATAACCCCGTTGAATGGCCATCCCTAGCCGGCCCGGCCTTCTGCTAGGGATGCCAGACAACCCTGAAGTCCCAGCAAGTCCCTCGCAACAGAGGAGAAGATGCAGGGCTGTGTTTGTTTTTACATCTAATCAGTGTGTAGGCTAAATCCAAATGTGTGTTTAATATACACTAAGAAATGGGACTAGGTCATTATAGTAAGGCTCAGCAATAATAAGGAATTAATACACTATACACAAACTAAAATAAATGGATTGCATTTATATAGCGCTTTTATCCAAAGCGCTTTACACTGCCTCACATTCACCCATTCATACACCGACGGCGGTGTCAACCATGCAAGGCAACAACCAGCTCGTCGGGAGCAGTTGGGGTTAGGTGTCTTGCTCGGGGACACCTCGACACTTACCTAGGTTGAGCCGGGGATCGAACCAGCAACCTTCCGGTTGCCAGACAACCGCTACCTCCTGAGCTACTGCTGCCCGGTTTAAAGTTGTTGCATGTCAATTTAAAATATTTATTTCACCTCTGATGAGTGGTGACTAGATCATTCATGGGGCATGCGGGCAGCTCTACAAACAGGAAATTCTGTCACTGACTGACTGACTGATGAAGTTACAGCATTAGTCAGCCGAGAGGAGGTTGCCTATTGGCCGTTGCGTTTTCAAAATGTAACCTAGTCTTCTTTCTTTAAAAAATGTATTTCTCAGAAGGGATCCTTTCCGTACCGTTGTGAGACACTTACATTCACTGTCTTTGTCAATACGTTACTACGGTTTCGCTGGGCAGATTAGTACAACCGCTCAGAAACATGGGTTTTAGTGCACAGCTTCCTTATGCTATATGATGCATTGCTTAGCACTTCATGTTAAGCAGAACAACGTGTGATTTTACCAATAGGAATTTGATTGGGTCGTGCCAAATTGAAACATTGCCAGCCGCTCCCTTTATGTGAATGGAGAGGGTTGGTTGCTAGTTCAACCGTTTCCAGTTGTCGTGACCAACGTTGTCCTCACAACCCAAAAAAGCTGCCGTGGAGTAAGTTATGTTGATTACACTTGGATGTAAAATGAGAAATGAATCAATTGAATTATTTTGATGTTTCTAATGTGGATACTTGAACAAACGCAAGCTTACGGTTTTGTGTTGTGTTTCCCTACAGATGACTACAAATCAAACCCCCACTTCCAAATATCAGAAGTCACACACTCGGACATGTATGTCCGGGAAATGAGGAGGAACAACAGTGAAGGTAGGTCTACACACACACACGCACGCGCGCACACACACACACACACACGTTTCACCACATTGAAGTAAGGGTGTATCATTTAATACAGCGACACTGTACTGCAGCGGACACAACAGACTTGCACAAGGCCGCTGACCCAGCAATGCATTATGGGTGACTTTTGGAAATCACTCGCTTTTGTGGCTGATGGCGGAAATGTTCAACTTGCGGTTATGTCTGTACGTCTTATTTTGTGGTGGCCTGGCCTGGTTCTTCTAGCAGTGACACCGAGGCCGCGTGGTTCAGGGAATTCAGAGCTCTCCAGCAGCTAGGACTCTCCCTGTCCATGTCTGGCAAGTGAATATTTAACGAGTCGTTTCCTTGGCACACGCCCACCTCCATATTACAGACAGATGAGGCCGGGCTCCGTCGCTTGTCACCTGACACCCAGTCAATGTCACCCAGTTAACATCCGGAACACGTAGACGTTGTCTACCTTTTTATATCCCGGTCTTCCTTTTTGGGACATTATTGCCTGTTGAGATTCTGAAATGTGTGTGCATGTTCTCTCTCCCTAAGTCACTTGAATCACTGTTTAGATTGTGTTTGGCTGTCAATATAACATGGTGGGGGAAATGTATTTTATTTCATTATTGTAATCTGATAATAAACAATAATCTAATTAATAACAGGTATGACAGCAGATGTTGTTGGTCATTCTGCAGCCACAGGGAACAGATTATGAACTGATATATGCTGATCACTGATTTAAATACACATACAATATTTACTTTGCTGGGCGATTCATCTGAAATTCAGTGATTGAGTTCAGTGTGGTGTTTTTGTACATGTTGACATTGAATATGGTTATTTGATGTTTAAACTTGACAACATTTACCCTAATCTTCTCAGGAGTATCAGTCAATGTAATCAACTAATCACAACAGCGCTGATGCAAAACGAGATATTATTGTTGCTTTCTTCGTTTACTTGTGATTTATCTTTGTAGAAATTGTCTGTATCGCTTGTAGGCCTTCTACATGCGAGCTTTCGTCACAAATGTGATAATTCACATATCCATAATGTTTTAATGAATTGTCTGCAATGCAGCACATCGATAGGGCCACTGATTGCCGTTCTGCCTAATAAACTAAGAACAAGCGTGGATAGATATCACTGTGGGTCCTTGACTCCTCCTGTTCCTGCTTCCCCGCCACAGGTCACACTATGCCCTACACCGACACCGTCTCATCGGGCGTCTCCGTCACTCGCGCCTACACGAGGACGTGTTCCTGAGTGCCTGGGGCCACCCGTGG
>OMKP01035823.1:2634-15042 GCA_900302375.1 Bathygadus melanobranchus | reverse complement strand
GTGGCCGTTCAACTGGGGGTCGACATGGGGAGGTTAGGAATCTACAGGTAAACACACGTAAACTGTGTAACACTACTCTCTGATTAGTGTATTTATAGGGTTAGTGTTGGGGTTAGGGGGATAGGGTTAGTGTTAGGGTTAGTGTTAGGGTGTTAGGGTTAGTGTTAGGGATTAGGGTTAGGGTGTTAAGGTGTTAGGGTGTTAGGGTGTTAGGGTTAGTGTTAGGGTGTTAGGGTTAGTGTTAGGGTTAGTGTTAGGGGGTTATGGTTAGGGTTAGTGTTAGGGTTAGTGTTAGGGTGTTAGGGTTAGTGTGAGGGTTGGTGTTAGGGTTAGTGTTAGGGTGTTAGGGTAAGTGTTAGGGGGTTAGGGTTAGTGTTAGGGTTAGTGTTAGGGTGTTAGGGTTAGTGTTAGGGTTAGTGTTAGGGTTAGTGTTAGGGTTAGGGGGTTAGGGTTAGTGTTAGGGTTAGGGGGTTAGGGTTAGGGTTGTTAGGGTTAGGGTTAGATATAGGGTTAGTGTCAGGATTAGGGTTAGGGTCAGGATTAGGATTAGATATGGATATGGATGTGACTTGTCGCTGAAAGATACATCTGTAATAGATAATCAATAATAATAATCTTCTCTCATTCCATCTCCACCCCCTCCTAGTAAAACATGATATTTTATTGTTGATATAATTATTTTAATCCAGATGTTTCCATGACATCTGTGAAATTTATATGTTCACTTCACACTGCGGTTGTTAATTGTTAGTCGCAGTTTTATATAACAAGCATACTTCTAATCACAATTTGCATATTCTTATTTTAAATATCTGCACTTCTTCTAATACATTGTTATTCATTTGTTATCTGGGATTATCTATGTATGTATGTATTATCATTATTATTATTATATCATCATCATTGTTATAATGTCATCAGCATTATAATTATATCCTAATTATGATAATACCATCATCATTAATATTATAATATCATTATTATCATATTGTTACTATCATCAGTATTCTGCAGCTGGGTTCTACCTCCAGAGTTCTGCAGAGCGGTGGAACTCGGCCTCTCTCTACCTCCAGAGTTCTGCAGAGCGGTGGAACTCGGCCTCTCTCTACCTCCAGAGTTCTGCGGAGCGGTGGAACTCGGCCTCTCTCTACCTCCAGAGTTCTGCGGAGCGGTGGAACTCGGCCTCTCTCTACCTCCAGAGTTCTGCGGAGCGGTGGAACTCGGCCTCTCTCTACCTCCAGAGTTCTGCGGAGCGGTGGAACTCGGCCTCTCTCTACCTCCAGAGTTCTGCGGAGCGGTGGAACTCGGCCTCTCTCTACCTCCAGAGTTCTGCAGGCTGTCGTCTCGGTGTGTTTCTCATGCAGGACTGGGTTTGATTCCCGGCATCCTGCCGTACACACATCTGTCCTCATCATGCCCTCCCTGGTGCGGGTGGAGACAGCCGCCGCGCTGTCTGCCTCGATTACCCAGGCCTCTGATTTCACATGGTGCGCGCTGTGTGTGCGTATGCTCTGTGTGTGTGAGCTGTGTGTGTGTGCGTGTGTGTGTGTGCATGTATGTGTGTGCGTGTGTGCTGTATGTAAATGTGGAGTGTAACTAGGATGCAGGGAGCGTGTGAGAGGCGTCTCGTTGAGTCTAAGTGATTCTGCTGTATGTAGGGTGGAAGCAGAGACCGGAGAATATTGACTTTGAATACCTGACTGATGCTCTGTCTGTCTGTTTGTGTGTGTTTGTTTATTCGATTCTATTTTAATCCGGTTTGCGGCAAGTCTAAAATGTTTTATGAGGTATAATTGGGCCAAGACGTTCACTTTGGATACTTGCGAAAAATGCTCAAAAACTTTATGAAGAACACAAGACAGCGTGGGATTGATCAGTAGGTGCTGCGTTGAAATTCTAAACCATCCAGATTCCATCCTTCCCTCCTTTGTTAGCTAGCGTACATTCAGACGTTTGGTGGGAAACCAGTAAATGTTTAAAACTTTGAAACTTAGAAAGACGAAGCAAGGTAGATCGTTAAATATACGGATATAAACGGATATAAGCGAAGAGGCTGTGTCATGCGGTCCTCTGTGTATTTACACAACACGAGCGGCGTGCTCCAGCACACTGCAGCCCACACAGATCGGAGGGCAGATCCAATCAAATCACAACACAACAGAATAGAACAGAACTCCATCATCATCATCATCACACTGGTCAGCGTGTATGCGTACATACAGACCGAGCGACACACACACACATCGGGGGGAGGTTAGTTACTATAAATTGGACGTGGATTGAGCAAGGAGTTCACACAGATCCGGTAATGTGGTCTAAATTGCGTGACCTTTTGCGGCCTCGGCAACAACGCTTCTCAAAGTCAACGTGCGCACCCACATGTTGAGTGGTTCCTTGTCCATGCAGCCGTAGTTCACCCTCCCTGCTTAGTATTCACCCGATTCACTTTCCTAAAGGTTACCAAACCTAATTAGACATTTATGCAGGATCTTCAAAGGTCCCCACGTTATTAATGATGTGCTACTTCTGAGGACCACATCGATGGCTTTCTCTGACTGGGGAGTACACACACTCACACACTGCTCACAATAACCGCATACACAATGAGAGCAGACAACTTTTGGTTCGGGGGGGGGGAAAGTCAAGTTGGATTGGGTCACGGCAAAGGGACATACATGTATACGCATTTAGATTACATGTACACACACACACACACAATCGACAAGCAAATTATAATTATATTTCAATGAATATTATACAATACATGTACACTCATGTTGGCAACAAACACAGGATCTTTCCTAAAGTATTACTGACAAGATCTTTGTGGATCAAGACCTCTGTGTTCGTATTTTAAAGTGTCTGAACAATCCACAAACAGATAAATAACACCCCCCCCCACCCGAACATGAGTCAATTAATGACAATAAACTAAATTCAATTGGACGAAATTATGTCGCAATTATGATGTTGTGTTTACATGCGACACAACAGAGGGTGCAAACGAGGCCACCAATCAAATGGGCGGTTCCATTTATTATTAACGGCCTGATTTACATCAATTATGAATGGCAGCTAATTAATGATCTGCCGCATCCATCCGTCTCCACGGTGACAGAGCCTGCTCTCCTCTCCTGCCGCCTGCGGAGTGAGCCCAGAGAAGATCAAATAAAGAAGTTAAAAGGGTTAAGTAAAAATGTGAAAACAGTGTTTGATTTTTGTATGTTACTAATCATCTGTGAAATCTCTGAAAACCAAGAGGAGGTAAACGATGTGAGTCATTTCTCCCCAATCTGCTGTGTGTCAGAAGAAACATCCAATCACCAGGGAGTAGTCCACCTCTAGAACTCAACCAATAAATAGACAGATCCCTAGACCACAAGACCCTAGAACTCCAGAACCAGCGAACCCATTCCCCAACCATGGAACAACCAGAGAGTAGACTGACAAGATCTTTGTTGATCAAGATCTCTGTGTTCGTAGGGAGATGGAGGGATAGAAGGTGGAAAGAGAAGTGAAGAATTGAGAAGGGAGGAACAGAGAGGAAGTAAGAAGTATTATAAAATAGGGAGAGAGTACACTATATATTAAAAATCCCACAACAATAGCTAATTTCTACTCTTGGTGAGTTCAGAGTGTGCTAACACTGAACAAACCGTTTACGCCGAAAACCAAGTCAGGCTGAGGCCAAGGTAGCCGGACCCAGTTCTGTCCCCACAATGTAATGAGCGTACATCCATCCCTCAGCCAACACAGGGCCCTGACACCCGGCGAACCGAATCTCTCTTTTATTAATGGATCGTCTCGCTCTGGACTACAGGGTTTAGAGTTCTCCGTCACCTGCTACACCTTCCTGTCTGTTAGTTACAAACATACAGGTAGGAGGTAAAGAATGAGGTTTCCTAGGGAATTTAGAGATTTAACATGTCTTAAAAACAACATAACGCTTGAATATCGTGGGCTCTTGTTTAGAAACGGGTATTATTCATTAATTGCTGCAATGGTTTGCTTATTTTATTGCACAAAATATTAATAATAATAATACCTAGGCCAAAATCACCAGAGAGTGAAAGCATTGAAAAGGTTAGGGAAGCCCTTGTCTCATCAGCCCATATTGAGAGGTCCTCATAACGAGGACTAACCACCCCTTCCATATCCATAATGGTATGTTCCAAAAGGTTCCGTTTCCTCCTGGTTGGAAACTCAACTTTAGTTTAAATAGATTCCATTCGTAGCATCGCAGTTTCTGTGCCGCAAAATATGTCAACTCATTTAAATAGGAACCACAACCAGGAATGCTTGTAACTTGTTCTATTCTAATTGCACTCTACCTTCAGTGATATATTGTTGTCTCCCTCTTCCGACAAATTTGGATAAAAGCGTCTGTCAAATGCTCTAAATGTAAATGTAAATATGAGGTTTTAACTTTGAAGCCCTGACATCGAGGAATGGGAACTGAGGATTTTAGGATGATTTCTTAGTGATGGTTTACATAATCCACAGCACAAATGAAATCAATCCAACACATGAACTAAACAGGAACAGAACAGCACATCGCCACGGAATATTAGATATAATACTATTAGATATAATATTAGATATAATACTCCTGATCACTCATCTTAATCCTCTGCAACCAGATGCACGTGTCGGGGTTTCCCTCTGCAGACATCACAAATCAAAACAGACCTAAAGAGAACATTTTCAATAGAACATAGTAATTATCTGCTTCTTTTATTTTCTCTCGTCTCTTTCATACCTTCGATCGACCTTCAAGAGGAAGATCTGCTGCTTTCTCCCACAGGATGAGGCAGGGAACAGCGTCTCCAGAGGAGGTATCGATGGAGTGTTCTGGTGTGTGTGTTTTAGGCTGTGGGTTTCTGGGTGTGTTTGTTGATCAAATAGAGACATGCAATCTTCACCTCGGCGGGTCTGTCTTCGTACTCACTCAGTTCCACAGAACTGCGATAAAAAAGGGCTTATTATAATCTCGGGGAGCGGGAGAAGGCTTTGAAGTGGAAATAAACATTTGTGATGGCCGACCGTGTTTTCCTGTTAACGTGTAATTAAGTCGTGGTTTGTTGTAATGTGCTGTCACTTGAAAACCTTCTGGGTGAAGTCAATCATTACTCTCTTTAAAGAGTGAGGGGAAGAGACACTTACTATTTAACAGAATATTATTTTGCTTTCATTTTTATGTCCACCCAATTGACAACTATTATGCTTCAGCATATACACCGCCAAGCAAGGACCCCTCCTGCGTTCCACTTCCATTTCCCACTGGGTGTCCATGAGTTGTTCCTCAAATTGTTAGCAGGAGTCCAGATTTGGACCTTGTAAAACCCTTTCTGACTGTAGTTGTGATGAAGTGCTACGCAAATAACTTGCATTTCAAATGGTTGGCAGCTCAACCATGTTGCATGTGTGGAACTGCTGGACACTTGCTAGTTTATTTCTATTCACTTTTATCCAAAGTGACTTACAGTGAATACATTTGTGTCATTAAGGAGCAGGTAGGTTATCCATCTTGCTCAAGGATTCTGTTAAGTGTGATTCCTGCCAAAAACTCTGAATGACCTTTGTGTTTGAAGGGTCCTTTATGAATAAATGTGCCGTGACTTACTCTTTTGGCCATCAAATAACTTCTTATAACTTTTGCTTTTTCTTTTGGAGAGAACTAAGGACAGTATGATGTGATTTATCTTCCCTACACATCACGGCAAAGGACTCATTTCATTTTAAGCTATGGAGGAGTCAATACAAAATTTGACCAATAGGATTCAAAGCATCTTTGTTTGCTAATCAGACAAACGCTCTCATATAGCTCAGTCGACGACGTCCAGAGGATCGTTAAAGCCAGAACGCAGCCTCTATAGAAAATACTTGGTTGAAATGTAATCTGTAAACGCTGAATTATTAATGTTTGCATAATTTCTCCACTGCCTATTTTTTTCTTGCGGTCAGGGTTCGACGGCAGCGCCATGGCGTAGCGCTGCGTAACTTATGTACAACGGCAGAGCGTACGTCTCCTGCTGCCTCGTTCAGTTCAATATCGTAGAGCACAGAGTGTGTTGTTAAATATTGATTTTTGTGATGCATACTTTAATTCCACTTTTTAATATCAAGTCTCGTAATCTTTTTCTGGAAGCTTGATCAGTCAAGTCTGGCACAGTAATATGCTGAGAGGTTCAGTTTTATTTGGCTACTGATTTAAATATCCGCTGCTGGAATCCGCGGTGAGTTATTATGGGATGTTCTGTATAATAAGCAGCACTAGCAGCGCGACACGTGCCGGAACCGTCACCTAAAATAGTGTTCATAATTACTGGAGCATTGAAATATTTGTCGACTGAAATCCCGGTATTGTGGGGAGAACGTACATGATACATGAAGTGTGTTTTGGAGCGTTTTAAAGTACTTTTGTAAAGGTTAGGAATAACGCAAAAATAACGGAGGTACAGGGCAATTTAATATTTTCCACATTTGAAAATATCTGGAACATTCTGTTAATTGAAAAGTGGGTGTCAATGTGGGTGTATGTATATATATATATATATACTGTATATATACTGTATATATTTCCATTAAATATTTTGTAATATTTGTGCTTAATTGACCCCTGAGTGCTGATCTTCCTCTTCTGTAATGTTCAGCGTCTCTATAGGGGTCTTCAGTGAGGCTTCCTGTGAACTGGCTGTGAAAGGGAGAGGCTAAGCAAGGACTCCAGGGCTGTGAGAGAGCGTAGGCCCAGACACAGGCTGATGGACTGAACTCCTTCACGTGGCCATAATGGACATAATTACATAAAGAAAGGCACTTTTAGGTGAAATTAGCCATGATATTCACCGCGGGGTAATGACAAAAAACCCTGGCAAGGTTAAATGACACCGCGGGCTGAATGAGCTGCGGCGCTACTGTTGAAAAGAGAGGGAATTACAACGAGGCACCGAACCCAGCGCCTCGGCCGCCAGACGGCAGGAACTGGCCCCTTAAAGAGAACTTTTGACTCATATTGTTTTGACGAACACCTGCTTTTATAGAAATGTTTCCACGGCCGATTTCCTTTCAAAAGCGCTGCTCCGATAGGTCGTCTCCAGCCGCGTTGAATACAGAATCAATCCAATCTCATGTCGAGCAAAGGAAGGACTGTCAGCTCTCAAGATGACCTCGGACAGCGGGCACCTCCCCCCCTCGTATCGGCCAAGCAGATACGAGAAAATGGAGAAAAGTCAGACTCTAAATGTCTCGATAGATAACTCTCCTCCCCTACAGTGTTGAAATGATACCATCTCTGATGTAACTGTTAGCAACTAGCACTAATAATAAATAAACTAATACATTTCTACTAACCTTTCTAACCTTGTGTTCTGACTCATATGGCTGCTCAGCACTTGTAGTTTTTGTGAAAAAGTTTTCTGTAGCTACTCCGGTATTGATTGTATGTTCTGATTGTTCTCAGCCTCACCTGTAAGTCGCTTTGGATAAAAGCATGTGATGAATAACTGACGCTAGTCTAAATGTCACCAGGTATAAGCACACGTCCAGCCAAGTACAGGTTAGCACTGGAACATCTTCTCAGAGCGTCGAGGTCAACGTCTAAACACTGAGCTTCTCCGACCAATGACCAAGGATTAGCTGCAGGTGGGAGGAGGAGCTGCTGGTCAGAATATGGCAGTGGTGGGACTCATCATTATGCAATGACCTCCAGCTTCCACCCACATAGTCAACACACAGAGCGCATGCATTTCCTACTAATACCACAGCATGGGCTGTGTCCAGCTAATACTAATGTAGCATTAGTTGTTAGCAGCAAAGAGTTCCAACTTATCATTAGCACAAGCTCAGCGTCCATCTGATACTGACATAGCATTGCTCAGCGTCCAACTCACATTAATGTAGCATTAGCAATTAGCACAAACAAGCTCACCGCCCAACTGATACTAGCATTGCATTAGCACAAGCAAAGCTCAGTGTCTGACTGACACTAATGTAGCATTAGCCATCAGCAGACTCAAGATCAGTCTCCAAATGATACTAGCATTAACAATTAGCAGCCATCAAGCTCAGTATCCAACTGATACTAACGTAGCATTAGCTGAAGCAAGCTCAATGTCCGACTGATGCTGACGTAGCATTAGATTTGCACAAAGTGTGTCCAGCTGATACTAGCATTAACAATTAGCTACAAACAAGCTCAGTGTTCGACTGACACTAACGAAGCTCACATATCATTAGCTCTGATCATACAGCTAGTGGGCGTGGTATCTGGACGGAGTGCCTGGCAGCAGGGTACCACCCAGATGCTTTCGTCTTTGCTGCAGGGCCAACATGACCTGAGCCGTGGGGTGTGACGCAGCAAGGGGGAGCTTTCCATGGTTTGAACTTGTTTTGAACCGAGAATCCATGGTTACGCATGAACAATGTTTTTTAGTCACCGTCCACTCACCCCCCAAAAAATGTACTCCATTCTGGCTGCACTACCCAGAAGGGACTTGAATTATACGAAGAGTAAATGTGTAAAGACAAAAAAAAAAAACATCTATGTAAACATCTCTTTCTGCATTCATGAATGATTGAACTGCATTAATAAAATGCTAATCACTTCATCATCTATTCTGGACTGTTCACACAGTAAATATCTGTCATTATGACAGTGTCATAACAAGTTTACATCCCATACCATAAGTAGACAGACAGACACTATTATTCATAGTCATACACATTTATAGACTGTACAATTTGTTACACAACCAAATAATGTGACCAAAAGGTCAACATGAAATCAGTTACATCAAAAATAGTATATATAATAGTATACATAATGGTATAAAATGCTTCTAAAACAAAATGATGCCAATAGCTCATCACAAGAGCTAGATTCCTGGTTAGTGTATCTTTGTCTTCAGTGTATTAAGAGACCGGCTATATGTCTGGTGGCTGTCAGTGTGGAGAGAGTTTATAGGAATTAATCAATTGATCGCGTGAAGATCGGAGACATTGAGAAGACCACGTGTCTCGTCGTTATGATGACCATGTCGGCCCACCCGACACCGACTGCACTTTCAGCCATCCCTGGAAGGAGGGATCCCTTATGTTCCTTCAACATGTGAACTGTAGTTTTTCATTGTCCTTTAGAAAGTCTTGGGGGTTACAGAGACGGTGCCATTGAAAAGTTTAAAGATCGTAATCCTGATCAATGACCATAGAATAAAATTGTTTCAAAACGTGTCCTCTTCTGACCCATACCACGGAGACAGTTGGACCAGGTAGGGTCTGGGCCGGCTGATCGGTGGCTCCGGGCCGAAATCGGCCAAACCACAGGAGTCCACAGAGCTGAGGGAGCCAGCGCTGGACCCCGTCCCCTCAAAGGCGTACGTCCGCAGGCAGTCGAAGGGCGGGACATACGGGTCCTGGTCCGCCTCGGCCAACCGGTCGAAGATGAACTGCCGGAACACCTCGTCCTCGGGGCCAATCAGGTGTGAGTGTCGCAGGGACATGCGTATGCTGGCCGCCACCTCCTCCCTCCGCAGCTTCCTGTCCCTCCTCCTGGGGTGGGGCCTCAGGGGGACGGGCTGGGAGGAGGAGGAGGAGCAGGGGGGGGAGATGTAGGGGGAGGAGGCCAGCTGGGGCCCCGGCGCCCTTGCTTGCCCGTAGCGCAGCACCTTCTGGGACACCTGGTCAGGTAGTTCCAGGTCAGCTCCGCCCTCATTCTCCTCCATCCCCGACACCTCCTGCTGTTTCCTCCTGCGCCTTCTTCTCCTCATCACCAGGGTTAGGACGGAGAATGCTGGAGACCCGGGACAACAGGGGGGTTGTTATGGTTACCAGGAGACAGGTGACTTACCGGTCTGAGCTGGATTAGGTCTGGTTAACTAGTCTTAGTCTAAACTCAAAGTCAAAGGGTCAAAGCACTAGAAGCACGCTCTAAAATAGACAGAAGCAAAGAGAGAGAGAGAGAGAGATGGAGAAATAGATGGAGAGAGAGATGGAGAGAGAGAGATGGAGAGAGAGATGAAGAGAGAGAGAGGGAGAGATAGCTGGAGAGAGAGAGATGGAGAGATAGATGGAAAGAGAGAGAGATGGAGAGAGAGATAGGGGAGAGAGAGATAGTGGAGAGAAAGATTTAGAGAGAGATGAAGAGAGAGGTGAGAGAGAAGGAGCAAGATGTGACGAGAAGGTGAGGTGGACAGATAGAAATGTGAAAGACAGAAGAGAGAGAGAGAGAGAGAGAATCTGATAGTAGAGGCTCTCAAATATTACATATTTTGTTTCTGGTTTCACAAAGGATAATGAACGTGTTATTAAGCTGCATATTAGAGCTATTAAAGTGGTCCTTTCAGATTTCAGTTTCCAACCCACGCAACAGAAGACAAATGACCGTCCCTGGTTCATCGCGAGCGGAATGACAAATGGGAGGGGGGTTGTTTATCTCTATTATATTCACAAGGTGTCGATTCCCCCCCACCCCGTGTAAGAAGTACACAGGGTTGTGAGGTAGTCCCTGGTCATTCATCTTCCATGGAGTGGTTGGAGGGGAGGTCATCACCGAGCTCCTCAGGACGCCGTACAATGGGACGTCCCGGTGAACACGACTCACGCTGCTGATGTCGTGCATAGCATGAGTTGGCTGCTGAACACTGGTTTAAATGTGTTAAAGGTACACACACACACACACACACACACTCAGGTGAGTTCAGAAATCACAGTGGTTGGGGGGTCAGAGAGTGAGGGAGAGGCATGGGTAGAGAGAGAGTTGAGAGAAAGAGAGAGACCTAGAGAGATGATTGGTGAGGGAGGGAGCCAGAGAGAGAGCGATATGCAGAGAGAGAGAGAGAGAGAGAGAGAGAGAGAGATAATGAGACAGAGAGAGAAGCATAGAGACGGTCCATGTTGGATCTGGGTGTACGTTGTTACAGAGCCTATGGCTGCTCGTCTTGTACTTACAGTGTCAGGACGGAGCTGCGTTAGCTCACGCTAACACAACACATCTGCTGGGAGAGATTTCAGTTGATTGCAATGAAAAATATATTCACTGTCGTGCCTGTAGAGGCTCAGCACATGTCCCAGTACAAACACGTCAACATTATATTAAACACTTCAACCTCTTCTGGCCTGTGAGCCAACATCTGCTTCCACACACATTGTTATGACCCGATCAACATCTGCATCACACATCAACGTGCTGGTGAGCGTACGCACCTCACTAACTAGTCCGCTGGTGGATGTGAATCATTAGTCTGTTGGCATGTACACTACCTTGAGGTGACCTTGTTGTTCCATCAAAAATGAACCCATGCAGTTTATTGTACTGCTTTTAATCTCCCATGAAAACAATAATAACAGCAGATTAGCAGACTGACCTAACTAACACTAGCAGCAACACAGCTAATTATTATCACAGACATAAAAGGCTTTGCTTCATCTCTCCACATTCACTTTTAGATGTTGCGACCGACCCGGTCAGGAAACCACCGCATCGACCCTACAAGCAGAACTCACCTGAGAACGTCGCCAGGCACACCAGCACAACCAGCAGGGTTTTGAGGCTAGCACCCATGGAGAGCGCCAGGGCCTCCACGCCTCCGCCCCCCGGGGGGCAGCGGCCAGCCGGCTCACAGCTGCACACGTCGATGGTCAGGGTGCTGGTGCTGGAGAGGGTGGGGGTGCCGCTGTCCGCCAGCACCACCGGCAGGAGGTACTGGGTGCGGTCCTTACGGGTGAAGGTACTGCGTCGTGCCACAATGCTGGCCGTGTTGTCTGGAGGTGAGGGCAGCGAGAGCTTTTTGTTAGAAGCGGAAGGAGAATAATAATAGACATACTGTATGTACACAGAAGCTTCGGGCCGTTGCTGGGGCATGGCCGCCATTTTGCAGAGGGGAGTTGCGGTTATATAAATATATTTACTATATTTACTATAACGTTTACATTTCTCAACCGATTTCAATTTGTCGTTTTTCTATTCAAGGGTTTATGATCTACGTGGAGTACAAAAAATACATTGTTATATATATTGTTTAATTTTATATTATTCTATATTCTCTATGTATTCTATATAGATCTGTAAACACATACAAGTAAACGTTTATTGTGTCTACAGTCCAGTCTTGGCCTCTCCAATATGGAAGTGGTGTTGACGAACCTGTAACCCTGGCAGTGTTAATGCCTTGCTCTACCAGTGGGAATCGAACCCCTAACCCTAGCAGTGTTAATATCATTATCTACCAGTGGGAATCGAACCCCTAACCCTAGCAGTGTTAATATCATTATCTACCAGTGGGAATCGAACCCCTAACCCTGGCAGTGTTAATATCATTCTGTACCACAGCTCCACATGTTTACTGTGCTTGCGTTGTCTTTCTAATGTTTAGGGGCTAAACAAGAGAAGCTGTGCTACACTTTAATCTCTTT
>OMKP01035780.1:0-13390 GCA_900302375.1 Bathygadus melanobranchus | reverse complement strand
GCCAGGTGTGCAGTACTTGGGGTAACTTCCACTTCAAAACGTTCGATGGGGAGCTCTTTCAGTTGCCCTCGAGCTGCAACTACGTCCTGACGTCTCTGTGCGGCAGCAGCTACAAGGACTTCAACATCCAGATGAGGAGGCAGCTGGTGGACGGGGTGCCCGCCATCAGCAGCGTGGTCATGATGCTGGAAGGCATGGCGGTGGAGCTCTCCAAGAGTTCCATCATCATCAACGGCAAGACGTAGGTTCTTATCCCCCGCGGAGGTAGCCGGCCGTGATAGACCGCATTAGAGGAGGCTCACGGTATATACTACAGTCGTGCAAAATCCAAAAGGCCATTACCGTATGTGTAGGAAATGACTCTGTATTTCAACAGACCTGAGAATTGACATTTGAATAGCACAGGCTTGATGTGTCTGTTTATTCCTCCAGCGCCATCCTGCCATTCAGCCAATCAGGAGTCCACATTGAGAAAGCGCCCACCTACATCAAAATCAAGGCACAGTTGGGACTGACTGCCATCTGGAATGGGGAAGACTCTTTTCTGGTAGGAAATTATATATTCTTGTCTTCTTATTCTTATGTGATACAATAAGTTGATATTATCATTACACTGTAATCTCATCGTTCCCTTTTAGGGACAATATAAAGAACTGGAGCTTCATCTTGATAATAACACATTACTCATTGTGTTAACCTGACCTGGAGCAAACCTGGTCACAGGTTAGCTCCGAGATAACACTAAGTTTTCCCGTGTCCCACTATTGGAAAAGAATGTACATTCTGCTTATACCAGTGTTACGAACGCTGATTCAATATTAGTTACTGTCATCTATAGTTTGAAACAGGGCGAGTAGTAGTAGTGCTAGTAGCCGAGTAGACTCGTGCTAGTAACATTTCAGCCAGGCTGGTTCAAATTTTGGTCTACTAGTCCG
Organism: Bathygadus melanobranchus; assembly: GCA_900302375.1. Taxonomy (NCBI): domain Eukaryota; kingdom Metazoa; phylum Chordata; class Actinopteri; order Gadiformes; family Macrouridae; genus Bathygadus; species Bathygadus melanobranchus. The sequence continues at coordinate 12,455 of OMKP01035780.1, read as the reverse complement.
GCTGGTGTAGAGGAAGATAATCCATAGCCCTGGTGAAGTTTCCTCATCCTTTGTCCCAAAAAGTCCTTTATTCACACTGGATACCCCAACAACCAACCCCATCCTACTACATGGTTGACTCCTTTACTCACTGGATGGTACTGGGCTGCATGCTCTCCAACTAGGTTTTGTGCCTAGCTTGTGTCTTGTGTGTGTTGCTTCCTCCTGAGTGTAGATTGCGTTACTTGGCTCCTGAGTGTAGATTGCGTTACTTGGCTCCTGAGTGTAGATTGCGTTATTTGGCTCCTGAGTGTAGATTGTGTGTTGCTTCCTCCTGCATGTGGATTGTGTCTTGCTTGTCTCCTGAGTGTGCATTGTTCATTCAATGCTTACTTGATCAACAATTGGGGGTTGGAGATGGAGGTCCCCCAGCGGGGTGTTAGGGACGATCAGATGGACGATCAGACCTCCATCTCCATCTTAGTTGATCAGAGGTCTGGCAGGGAGGGGGAAAATCATATTAAAGTAATATTACAATGATTATTTTGATTGATTATTATTACATTGACATTAGTACATTCCTCAACACTGGCTAGTGCTTATTAGTAGCCTATACATGATGTGTCTAAATTGAAGGAGACTAATGATTTCTATACTTACACACTTAAATGTGCTCTAGGTAAGATTTAAGAGCTATTATTTGTGTGTGATTTATTAGAAACGCCATAGCCATCCGTCGGCTATTACATTCTTACACAAAGTAACACATTTGTCGAAAGAGTGGAATGTGCTGTGAGAATAGTTACCTGTGCCTGCCTCTCTATGAGACAATTTAGATCTTAGACTGCTGACCCTGATTGGTCAGAGTTTACCAGTCAGGGCATCTCTTCTGTGATTGTTTTGGGGGTATCATATCTTGCCTGTCAATCACAGGTGCGTGAATGCAAAACTTCTCAATGGCGGAGAAACGTAGGGAGAGGAACAGGAAGGGGAGGGGATTCGTTTCAAAATGTTGCTGTTTTTTCTGCTCTCTCTCTCTTCGCTCTAATCTTACCTATAGCACCTTTAACATATTTGGTTAACCTGGAAATCCAGTTCCTTGAAACAGGCCCCCAGTAATAAATGTGACGTTTTGCCATACAGGTGGAGCTAGACACAAAGTACAAGAATCAGACCTGTGGCCTTTGTGGAGACTTCAATGGCGTTCAGCTCCACAATGAGTTCTACAGCCATGGTAAATATTGTCTGACTTTGACCTGAAACCTGACCTTGACCTGTTGTGATCTTTCTAATGATCAAACAATGAACAAAGAAGGATGAAGGACGCCAATCATGCATCAGCATTGACTGTGTGTTTCCCTTCAACGTATCCAAAAGGAGTCAGGATTTCTCCTCAAGAGTATGCTAGCTTCTGGAAAAGGAACGGCCCAACAGAGACCTGCAATGACTATGAACTGTCCCCCAAGGATATGTGCACTAACGTGGTAAGAGTCCAGCACACACCAGCTCCCTAGTAGCTGAACCAGAACCGATAAAAAAACAAAAACATATCTTTGTGTGGGACATGTGTCACCAACATAAAAAAAGAAATCATCAAACTATATTAATCATCAACCTATACCTTGACCCTCTTTTCTCCAGAGCTCTCTGTGCGAGCAGATATTTGCAGGGCCAGCCTTTGCCAGCTGCCATGGTCTGCTGGATGTCGCCTCCTTCGCCCACGCCTGTGTGGCTGACATCTGCCACTGTGGCATCACCACAGAGAGCAACCCACTGTGCCTCTGTGACACCCTCTCCGAGTTCTCCAGACAGTGTGTTCACGCCGGTGGCAAACCAAACCAGTGGAGGACCGCGGAGCTCTGCTGTAAGGAACGCTTTTTGCCCGACGAGAGCAGATTTAGAAGGAATATCCCGAGGCCAATTCACAAACGATGTCTAGATATGATATACATGTATATGATAATAATGTATCTTGTAATACAGTGAATGGCAATCAGCATTCACTGATATGTGAATGACAACAGATACAATATATAGAGATACAATTCTGTAGTACAAATAACAATACAATAACAATACATGGTACGCCTGGTAATGTGTAGGCAGAAACGAATGAGACATTGATAACTATCCACAACAGACAGAAAATCCAGCTTCACAAATCTTTTCTCACGAGCCCCTACAAATCAGCCGTTCATTCGTTCACTCGGTTGACTGCTTAAGTGACCGTTTAAATCGATACTCTGCGTGTGGATTTGAGGGGAATGACGTGGAGGGGGGATGATGCCGTTGCAGGGAAGTCTTGTCCCTTCAACATGGAGCACCAGGAGTGTGGAAGTCCCTGCGCCGACACCTGCAGTAACCCTGATGCCAGCCAGACCTGCGACAGCCACTGTACAGACGGATGCTTCTGCCCAGCAGGTCAACACACACACACACATTTCATACCGTTTTAAAATGTTAATTGATATGAATTAACACCAAATGTACAATAATGTGAATAAAATGTCCAATAAAACTCTATATGAATATAATACATTGGTAATACTAGATTCCTGTAACATAGCACACTTTACACTGGGCTTATTGGCGACATCATGCACCTCAGCCGTCTCCATAATGTGTGTGTGGCGCTTGGTGCTTGTCCTCCTCAGGCATGGTTATGGACGACGTCACCAACCAAGGTTGTGTTCCCCTGAAAAGCTGCCCGTGCAGCTACAACGGCAAGACCTACGCGCCCGGGGAGTTCTACACCAGCAACTGCAAGTCATGGTACGTCCTGCCGCCTTGTGTGCGTGTCAGCCTGCTGAATACAACCTACGTCACCTTAATAAGCTTCTGTCTCCGAAACTACAGTGTCAAGAGAGATTCATGGAATGCTTGTATTGAATCTGGTGACTACAGAAAATTAAATTGATTTCTATGTATTTTCTATGTTTGATTGTCTATATGTAAGATGAAACTAAATGCCGGTGAATGTGTGCGTGTGCACGCATGTGTGTGCGTGTGTGTGTGCGCGTGCGCGCGTGTGTGTGTGCAGTGTGTGTAATGGAGGAGGACAGTGGGACTGTAAGGACAAGGCTTGTCCGCGTACCTGCTCTGTAGAAGGAGGGTCTCACATCAACACCTTCGATGACATGGTCTACACCTTCCATGGAGACTGCTCATACGTACTGGCAAAGGTAATCATAATACAAACATATACATGCGTGCAGTATAGAAAGTATAACCGCCACAGGAAAGGTTGGAACAAACCCTTTGCTGTATGATTTTCATATGATCCATACAATAAATATTATTCAGATTAGGGGCTATAGGGTTTAATGCCAGTATAGCTGTGGGTATACAAAGCATCCTTTGGGTGTATTGCCAGACACTGCATTGCTGTTGCTGTCAAATGAAATTGTTGCATTTGACAACATCTTGCAATATGCTTTTACACAAACAACAAAATCTTCATTTTCAAACTCCATAAGAAGATGTTCAAGTGGAGAATGACCCAGTGTCTTTGTGTTTGTAGGATTGCAGTGGAAACCAGTTCCAGATTCAGGGAGACCTGGTGCAGTGTGGCCTGAGCGATAGTGAGACCTGTTTGAAGTCTGTCACCCTGGCCCTCACTGCCGAGAAAACAGTAAGTCTGCGCAAAGACACACACACGCATGCACACGTGCACACGCACACACACGCGCACATGCGCGCACACAATCGTCCCATTTCATTAGTCTAGTACTGACAATACATGTATAAATAACCATGTGAAATAACATATGTATGAATAGATGGATGCACAGATAATGGGCTAGAAGTTCCCTTCATCCTCTCTTCTTCCACGCAGGTCATCACCATCCAGCCTAGCGGCAAGGTGTTTGTGAACGGCATCTACTCTCAGCTGCCCTTCTCTGCTGGTGAGACAGATGTTGTTCTGTGTTGTCCTAACCTAAACGCTCATTTCACCTGGCGAATCAACGGGACATTTCTTCTAGGCAATGTGACGTAACCTAAATTAACACAGATCTTCCTTCTGTCCTCCAGCCGGGATCTCCGCCTTCAGGGCGTCTTCGTTCTACATGATGGTGCACACCTCCTCTGGCCTGCAGCTGGAGGTCCAGCTACAGCCCATCATGCAGCTCTACATCACTGTCAGCGACGCGTACCAGGGCAAAACCTGCGGTGCGTACCCTCGAGTGCCTCTACATCTGTATTTAATGACATCCTGCACAGTGGGCTTTTGTATCTGGTGGTCTTGTTTCTTCTACCGCACCACGACATTCCAAAACCAATTCCGCACATTATATTTATTGTTTATTATATATTATATTATATACATTATATATATTTATATTTAACCTTTTTTTCTGTTCTTTCGTGTGAATTGTTATGCAATGGGAAAACTTCGATCTATCTATCGAGTTTGAAATGCTCAACAGAGAATCCAAATATCCTAATATCGTGAGACAAGAGTAAGATGTAGTAGTAGTAGTAGTAGTAGTAGTAGTAGTACTAATATACCGTAGTAGTGAACACATTGTGTGTTGGTCTGCAGGCCTTTGTGGGAACTTTAACCAGAACCAGGCGGATGACTTCCTCAAGCTGAGTGGCGTGGTGGATGCCACGTCCGCGGGCTTCGCCAACAGCTGGAAGACGCACGCCAGCTGCCTCGACATCAAAAGCAAATTTGAGAACCCCTGCAGTCTCAGTCTGGAAAATGGTAGATAACTATAGTCACTCCATATACTCATGAGTCCACCCCAGTATTTTCAGCCAAATATAGTACCAACCCAGAGGTAGGCCTATAATTAATGAGTGACATCATTATAAGGTAAAATTATATATATATATATATATATATTACAACACTCTGACTTTCTGTAGGCCTATGTGTATCTTTTCTGTACCAGCAGTGGTGGTGTGTGTCAGGCAGATCCCAGGTCAATATCTTAATAGGTTAACTCTGGCTGCTTTGGTCCCCTGCTGGATGCTTCACCAGTGTGTGTAATGCTCCTTCACAGAAAAGTACGCCAAGCACTGGTGCTCGCTGCTGACCGACCGCAGTGGAGTGTTTGCGCCCTGCCACTCCGAGATCAGCCCTGAGACCTACAGATATGTGAGTAGGCCTACCCTCAAGCTGCCTTGCTAGCTGCAAGCGGAGTTCATGTTAATGTTTCCTTAATGATCGCCTCTAGCGATCCATTTAGCATGTCATTGTTTTGAAAGGTGCTGTGTGTATAAAGTTTATTAGTCCAGTTATAATACAGTCCATTCTTTTTTTAAATTGTCATATCGTAGTATTATCACGTGTAATTTGAGACATACTGTTTTGCTTGAGATATTTACTCAAATTGAAGGGCCGCGGAGGCCAAACGAATTACATACGTTACAACGTATTTAGACGTTGTAACCGCTCCTAAGCGATGCGTCTCTGCCTTGTCCGGGTGCAGAACTGCATGTACGACAGCTGCAACTGTGAGGACAGCGAGGCCTGCATGTGTGCTGCCATCTCCTCCTATGTGCACGCCTGTGCTGCCGCGGGCATCCAACTCACCGACTGGAGAAACAGTGTCTGTGGTGAGTCCCAAATGTAGTTAATAATAATAATTGAGGCAATGTAAAACGCCTTGGATAAAAGCGCTGTATAAATGCAACGCATCTACCGTCTCTCTCTCCCTCTTCAGGCAATTACGCCAGTGCCTGTGCCGCCACCATGGTCTACAGCTATGACATCACCCAGCACAGCCGCACCTGCCGCTGCCTCAGCCAGGCCGACCCCACCTGCCACCTGACCTTCCCCTCTGTGGACGGCTGTACCTGCGCAGAGGGCATGTACCTGGATGACACAGGGAAGTGTGTGCCAGCCAGTGGCTGTCCGTGTTACGACCAGGAGTCTGTGGTGCTGCCCGGACAGGTGGTCAATAAGGACGGCGTTGTGTGGTACGGTTCATTCAATTGACCCAACTTTATTTATAAAGCATGGACACAACAAGTAATGTGATGATTTTCTAATGGGATTTATTTTTCATTCTAGTTCCTGCAATGGGGGCAAACTCAGCTGCATTGGACAGCTTTACGTAAAGCCAAGTGAGTTCAACAAATAGAATACATGCATAGACACAGGTACACCTTCAGTATTCACATTAACAAGCTTCAAGCTACATCTTGATCATGCATAACACCTGCAACCCCCAAATGACGAAATATCTGTGGAAGTATTTGAATCATGCTGTGTTTTGTTGCTGTGTAGCCTGCGTGGCCCCCATGGTGTTCTTCAACTGCTCCACGGAGGGCCCCGGGGCCAAGGGGATTGAGTGCCAGAAGAGCTGTGCCACTCTGGACATGGCCTGTGTAAGATCTTCCATCCGTGGAACCCATCACCAGAATGTTTCCTCCCACGGGAGTAGACTTTCTTCATTATTAACTCGTTCAGATAAGAGTTCAGATTACTATCTAAAGTCTGATGGCAGAGAAGCTCATATCTGGGTGAATGGGGCGTTTCACGTTCTTTCGCTTCATATTCCTTCTGACCAATCATGTTGCTGGAGGTGGGGATCTGTAAGCATGTAGTCTTTTAAGGTCTTTTACGGTTTAAAATCAATACCGTGCAGACATTTATTAAAGTCCCCTGAAAGCTTCATGCACTGGCACAAAATCTAACTACGCCCCTTGCAGTTTCTAGTTTCCGGCTGTGTGCCGTCTCCCCCCAGAAGTTCTGCTGTAACATAGTAGGACTGCTGGAGCCAAGAATAACTTAATAATAACATTATTAATCATACATTTTTTATTTGGTATTCAGGTGAGCACAGAGTGTGTTTCTGGCTGCGTGTGTCCATCTGGGATGGTGTCTGACGATAAGGGAGAGTGCATCACAATGGAGTCCTGCCCCTGTGTCCACAATGGGGCCACACACCAGCCAGGAGACAGCATCAAGCTTGATTGTCAAACATGGTAATGGATTATTAACTACATGGTAAAATGTCAAAGTTTGTTTTCTCCCAGGGTTTGCTTCTTCTCAATTGTGTTTCATCGTCTCGGGTCATATTTTGTGGTGTCACATTGAGTTAGGGGTGTAAAAATGCATTTTTTCGATGGAGACTCGACTGCACCGATTGCTGTGACGGGTAGAATTAATTTGCCGATTACGACGTCGACTTGAAACTGAAATATAGCGCTTTGGAAAATTATTTACAACAATTCTTATAACAATTCAATCTCACATTTCGCCAAAGTGTGGTGAGATGTGTGCAATATCCTTCATTCTGCTTTTACCTGTCTGTATTCCACAGCACCTGCAAGAACAGGTTATGGACCTGCACAAATAACCGGTGCCATGGGACATGCTCTGTCTACGGAGACGGACACTTCATCACTTTCGACAAGAAGCGCTTCAACTTTTATGGCAGCTGTGAATATATGCTCGTTCAAGTATGGGGCATGAACATGTTTTTAGTCATAGTTTTCCAGTAAAGTCATCAATGATGACGAGTCGGGATTACCTTTCCCAATTGTACGGATCTCTTCTGTCTGTACTCCTCAGGACTACTGCACAGGGCAAGCCAACGGGACCTTCAGAGTCGTCACTGAGAATGTTCCCTGTGGAACTACAGGGACCACCTGCTCCAAGACCATCAGGATGTTCCTGGAGGTAAAAACGTACAATGAATACAGATCATTGAGGACCACCACACCCTAACCCCTCTCAACGTAACAGTGTTTATGTTTATGTTAAGGTCAGCCATGTTTATTTTTTGTGCCATGCCATGGAAATATTCATACATGTCTTTTGTCCATCTCTCAGCACACAGAGCTTATTTTGACAGACGGAAGCTACCAGGTGCTCTCCAAAGGAAAAGAAGAAGTGACACCGTTCCACATCAGTACTATGGGGATCTACCTTGTCATTGAAGCAAACAATGGCCTCATCCTAATGTGGGACAAGAGGACCAGCATATTCATTAAGCTCAGCCCAGATTTTAAGGTAGCTGATACAGCAAGGAATGTTTTATGACTCGGTGCAGACCACTAATATAATTACGGCCAACAATTTTGAAAACAGTGCGCTAAGTGTGTTTAATTACAGGGTCACGTGTGTGGTCTGTGCGGTAACTACGATGGGAATGCCAATAATGACTTGACTACAAGGAGCAATGCCGTGGTGGTCAACCCGCTGTTATATGGAAACAGCTGGAAGGATACTCCAAGCTGCCCGAATGCCGTGGCCCTGAAGAGCCCCTGTGCTGTGAATCCTTACAGGCAGCCCTGGGCGCAGAAACAGTGCAGCATCATACAGAGCACAGTCTTCTCCAGCTGCCACTCAGTGGTAGGTTTTCAGTGAAGTATGAAAGAGGAGATGACAGTAAACCGACAAACGTGCACAAGCTCAAATATGTGTGGATGGGTGAATTGGTGAAAAAACCCTGCCCCCAGGAACATGATTGGTCAAAACAAATTTGATTTGTTTCGACCAATCATGTTCCTGGGGACGGGGATCTGTGGGCATAGGTTACATGGAATGGGTCTTGACTGGGAAAAATCGGACCCGCACAACCACAACAGTGATATGGCTGACAAAAAATGGTTATATATAAATGGTAAATGGATTATTTATATAGCGCATTTATCCAAAGCCAGACAACCGCTCTATCTCCTGAGCTACTGCCGCCCTATATATATCTGTTGATCATTCTGTCATAGCTGTGATCTTTAAACATTTTTTAAAAAAGAAACAATTTACTACTAGGCAAAAACTTGTGGAATTGTAAACAAATGTTTCAGGAGATCCAAACACAACGGAAATGTTCCCCTTAGCGATCTCATGGTCAGTTTCTTTACCATGTCCCGCATGTGCAGCTTGTATGCCCTTGTACTTGTTCTTCTATAATTGCTAACAAAGGACTGATGTCGGTATCCCTCCTTGACAAACTCGGCCAGCAATGCAAAACTAAACTTTTGTCATAGACGGTGGGAAAACTAAGCTAAAACATCCTGTCCAGACACCAGCATCTTTAGACAATGTGGCTGTAAAGGTTTAAAATCAAATCCGTGTGGTAGACTTGTCACTGTAGAAAAACATGAGTTAAAATTGTTTTCTCTCCGAGTCTGGACGAATATCTCCATAACGAAACAGGAAACCCTGCGAAACTCCATCCCACGCACTTGCTGGTTCCCCGCCCCCGGGCTTCCCCATTGTCAAACTTCCAGATCTGAGATGAAGTTACTGTCAACAAAGCATTTTACACAGGAACTCCTGAGTCAATCAAATAGCAATCAACTAGCAGATACTGTTATCGAATGCGACATACAGTTATATGTTATATACTATTAATATGTGATCAAGGAGCAGGTAGCGCTTAGACATCTTGCTCAAGGATGCCTACATGTCGACTTTTGCCCGGGACTCAAACACCACTATCCTGCCCCCTGGATAGAATAGTATAGATATTGCTGACAAACATGATTATCTCTCCTTAGGTGGATCCAAGTCCATACTATGATGCCTGTGTGTTTGACTCGTGTGCATGTGACAGCGGAGGAGACTGCGAATGTTTCTGTACTGCTGTGGCGGCTTACGCGCAGGCTTGCAATGAAGCCGGAGCCTGCATCCACTGGAGAACCCCTAAGATCTGTCGTAAGTAGCATGTGAGGGCAAACCAGCTGAACTGCCCCACAGTTGCTCCTCAAGCCTTTTGAGAATGGGGTTGAACATCAAAAATACGCCCACTGACCCCCTTTACACCTGGCGTCAACATGCGTTTTAGATGATCGGATATTGCTAAACACATACGTTGCTAAGACACATTTAATTCACGCCAGGCATTAGAATGCGTCTCCAGTGTCCAAAGTGATATTGGATATTTCACTGGCAGAATTACAGAATTCAAGAATAGAATTTTACTCTTGCATGTCAGTTCCCAATGATATTCCTAATGAAGTACCGTGCAGTTTTCAGATTCATATCCGATTACCCAAAACGCATGTTTTGGGTAATCGGATATCGGATATATCGGTAATCGGATATGCCAGGTCTTTCCATTCTAGGCTGTCTGTAATTTAACATAGTATCAATGAATGCAGTATCAATTTGGCATTAGATCTTCGATGAACATATTAGGCAAATATTTAATTGATTATATTGTGAAATACTGACTCAAATATGTCCCTCTTTTTCAGCGTTATTCTGTGACTACTATAACCCCCCTGGTGGATGTGAATGGCACTACAAGCCATGTGGCTCGCCTTGCATGAAAACCTGCCAGAACCCCTCAGGAGACTGCTCTACACAAATACCTCCCCTAGAAGGTGCAACATAATTCAGTCCATAATCCACTCAGGCTCTATGTGATGAGCATGAACACAATTTCTATCATCACTATTCCTGAACATTTGTCCTCACGTAGGTTGTTATCCAAAATGCCCCCAAGAGCAGCCATTCTTTGATGAGGACACTATGAAGTGTGTTCCGATGGACAGTTGTGGCTGCCACGATAAGGAGCTGGGACACTTTAATGACGGTGAAAAAGTGCCGCCAACAAAAAACTGCTATTCACGGTAGGCGATGTTCATCATCTGGGGAAAAAAAATCATCTTAAAAAATGTAGCACATTTCAATATATATTTTGCTGTATATTTTCTTCCCCTACAAGCATATGCAAGAATACGACCATCCAACAGCACTATGATGTCCAAGGTAAGGCAAGACTCAATGATGCATTGAATGCAACTGTCTTCTAGACTAACTGTACTAATAAACCAATCTCCATCAACAGCTTGCACCTGCACATACAATGGAAAGATATATTCTATTGGAGAGACGATCTACAACACAACAGATGGGCTTGATTACTGCATTACAGCAGTTTGTGTGAAGAATGGTAGCATTGAAAGAAATATAAGCCAGTGCTCTACAACCCCACGAACAACTACCAGTACAGCAACCAGCTATCCCACAACCCCATTCACGTTTACACAAAACACTACAGGTATTTGATACTTTTTGTCACTTTCTTAAGTATTTGCTTTGTAAACAGTAGCACTAAATAACCTGGATGTATTATGTCAACAGAACCCATACCATGCAGTCCATGTAAATGGTCGCAATGGTTTGATACCAGCTTCCCTACGCTTGGGACTCCTGGGGGAGACTCTGAAACCTATGATAAGATTCGAGCAGCCGGACACTCAATATGCGATCAACCAAGTCAGATCGTATGCAGAGCCGAGAAGTTCCCTAACGTCACCATAAACAAGGTGGGGCAAGTTGTGCAATGTGATGTGGCCAAGGGACTCACGTGTAGAAACCAGGACCAGGCAGGCCCGCTGGCTCTTTGCTTCAACTACCAGGTCAGAGTTCTGTGCTGTGATTATATTGCTTGTCCTACAACCACACCAACGAAACCATCCACAACCCAACCGACAACTACCACTAGTCCATCTACTACATTTCCCACAGTGAGTCCGACGCCCTGTCAAACAACATGTAATTGGTCTGCGTGGATAAGCATAGACTATCCACAGCATGATCTTGGAGGTGGGGATATTGAAAACATTAAGACAATTTTCCAAAAGGGTTATGACACCTGTGAGACACCAGTAGCTATTAAATGCCAAGCAGTGCATTTTCCAGGTATGCCTCTGTCTACATTGGGACAAAAGGTAGAATGTAACACACAAGTTGGATTAATATGTAAAAACGAAGACCAATATCCAACCATGTGTTATGACTATGAGGTAATGGTGAAGTGCTGTAAGAAAGAGAACTGCTATACAACAAAACCTACTCCAGAACCTACTCCAACTACAACTAAACCATCTCCTAGCTCAACTGTTACAACAACACCAACTTCTACAACAGTAACAACAACCTCAACTACCACTATGACAACAACTACGCCAATACCACCTACTACCACACCTACGACTGCACCACCGACTACACCATGTCCTCATGGGATAATGACCTGTGACTGGTCCCCCTGGTTTAATCTTGGACAACCAACAACTGGTCCAAATGGTGGAGAAGATGAATCCATCCAGAAGCTCTTTGCTGATGGCCACAGCAACTGTCCAGCTCCAGAAGATGTTCAGTGTAGATCGGCTGATTACCCAACTGTACCAATCAAGGATCTTGGGCAGACCGTAACTTGCAATTCAAAGGTTGGACTCGTCTGTGAAAACAATATGCAGACTCCCACGAAAGACTGTTTAGATTTTGAGATCCGCGTCAAGTGCTGTACCTGTCCTCCAACTACACCACTTACTACGACACCTGTTCCGATCAAACGTACGACTACAACTACTAAAACCACAACAACTACACCACCAACTACAACACCCATTCCAACAACCACACCTACAACTGCACCACCGACTACACCATGTCCTCATGGGATAATGACCTGTGACTGGTCCCCCTGGTTTAATCTTGGACAACCAACAACTGGTCCAAATGGTGGAGAAGATGAATCCATCCAGAAGCTCTTTGCTGA
>OMKP01035776.1:7680-19782 GCA_900302375.1 Bathygadus melanobranchus | reverse complement strand
ACCCCTGCTAGAGTGACCCGCAGATCGCAGTTCACTTCGGGGCCGACTCCTTCAGACTCCCTCCCCTCCAGCTCCCCCGAGGCTCAGCGCCAAGAGGAGCGACCGGAAGCTAGTGTCTTAGCTAGCATGCCAGCGTCTCCAGTGAGCCAGGTCCCGGGGGCTCTCTCTCTGAGCTTCAGCCTGTCCCCCTGCCCGGGACACATGACCCCAGATAGGCCAGTGGCGGCTACAGACCCCAGTCACCAGTCTCCCCCCTCCCCCCCGATGATTCAGGTCCCCGTTGAAGAGCAGGGGTCTAGAAGTGACACTCCGGACAACTCTGTCATTGAGGTAAATGGTGTATGAAACGTGTATGAATGTTATTTACCAGATATGCCCCCCAGCTCCACGGAAGCCTTCAGTGCGGTCTAGTGAGAGGTCCGTCGACTGGCAACGCTGCCATGACAACCGATTGAAGTTGCTCCCTCCAAACAAAAACACGTTGGAGTTCAATTCTCTGTGGTGGACGCTAGCATCGAGCCTCCACCTTCAGTCATAAGTGATGCTGTTGTTTGTACAATGATTTAAATGTGTTGTGACGCGCCCTGTGACCACATACAGTGGCTGATGATGGAGCCCTGGTGCTATCATGTATGAATGAAGACTTCTAGACCTCTAGCACTCTAGTTACTATAGTTACTAGCATGCATGCGCTGACCAATGACTTTCTTTCTTTCTAGAATGTTCCTGGGCTGGACTTGGATCGCTACCTCCGGCCCAGTGAGAGATGCAGCCTGTCTCCCGGGGCCCTCGAGATGGGGAGTCCCGGGGCCCTCGAGATGGGGAGTCCCGGGGCCCTCGAGATGGGGAGTCCCGGGGACCTCGAGATGGGGAGTCCCGGGGCCCTCGAGATGGGGAGTCCCGGGGCCCTCCAGATGGGGAGTCCCGGGGCCCTCCAGATGGGGAGTCCCGGGGCCCTCCAGATGGGGAGTCCCGGGGCCCTGGCTGGCCCCGGGGACCTGCTTCCTCAGGAAGAAGCTTTGTGGACCCCTGCAGGTAACCGGTGTTCGCAGGCCTACCCAGTGCCTGACCTTCACTGCTTTGTCACACTATAGAAGGAGGTTTTTAAGAACCATCTTGTTAGAGAGCCGTTACACACTCCATGTCCACCGTGTGGTCAGCTGTTAATCTCTCACTGCTATATTCACTCGCCACAGGCCTGCACGTGGTGTCTTCTGTCACTCCACAGTCCAAACAGGTTAATGTCTTCTCCTTTTCACTCTTTATTGTAACCTGGACAGTGTGTGGATGAGTGTCCTGACTTGTGGTTCCTGTTTTCCCAGACGGCCGAGTCAGACCTGCTTCTCTTCACCCCTGACCTCCGGGACAGAATCAGGGCGTCTGTGTGTCCCAGCGACCTCATGGTCTTCACCCCACCCAACGCATAGGGGAAAAAAACACATTTTTATGCTCATATTTTATACTCATATACTGTTTTTTGTTTGTTTTTTGGAATAAACAACTGAGTGACCACTGGACTTTTAAAAATGGTTGTATACACTGGTATCTACTTACATAGACCAAGATGTAGTTGTAATAACATAACGTAGTCCATAGAACAAGATGTAGTACAGACCAAGATGTAGTAATAACAACGTAGTACATAGAACAGGATGTAGTAGTACTAACATGACGTAGTACATGGAACAAGATGTAGTAATAACATAACTTAGTCATAGAAGATGTAATAACAATGTAGTCCATAGAACAAGATGTAGTAATAACATGATGTAGTCATAGAACAAGATGTAGTAATAACATGATGTAGTCCATAGAACCAGATGTAGTAATAACATGATGTAGTCATAGAACCAGATGTAGTAATAACATAACGTAGTCCATAGAACCAGATGTAGTAATAACAATGTAGTCATAGAACAAGATGTAGTAGTAACATGATGTAGTCATAGAACAAGATGTAGTAATAACATGATGTAGTCATAGAACCAGATGTAGTGATAACATGATGTAGTCATAGAACCAGATGTAGTAATAACATGATGTAGTCCATAGAACCAGATGTAGTAATAACATGATGTAGTCCATAGAACCAGATGTAGTAATAACATGTAGTCATGGAACCAGATGTAGTAATAACATAACGTAGTCCATAGAACCAGATGTAATAATAACATGATGTAGTCATAGAACCAGATGTAGTAATAACATGATGTAGTCCATAGAACCAGATGTAGTAATAACATGATGTAGTCATAGAACCAGATGTAGTAATAACATGATGTAGTCATAGAACCAGATGTAGTAATAACATGATGTAGTCCATAGAACCAGATGTAGTAATAACATGATGTAGTCATAGAACCAGATGTAATAATAACATGATGTAGTCCATAGAACCAGATGTAGTAATAACATGATGTAGTCCATAGAACCAGATGTAGTAATAACATGATGTAGTCCATAGAACCAGATGTAGTAATAACAAGGTAGCTAGCTAAGACCTCCTTTAGATATGATCTGCTTCTTCCGCTTGCCTTTGGCTGTGGGGGCCAGAGATGTGCTGGAGCCCACTGGGGTCAGGGCCCCTGGAGAGGGTCCGTCCACCTCGTCCTCTGCCTCCTCCTCTTCCTCCTCCCTTCGCCGCTTCTCTTCTACCTTGAGGTCTGCCTCTCTTTGCCTGGAGGACAGGAGGTGAGCATGTGATTTATATAGAGGGGGTGTGATATGAAGGATGTGGTTTCTAATGGCTATCTTCATTAACTTTAGACTGTAAATCACACCCTTAGGATGAAACTAAACCAATACTATTCAAGTCATTTAGTAGGCGGTTTTATTCAAAGTGACAGTGAAGTAAGATCCATGTCACTTGAGGTAGGGGGTTACGGCATCTAATCTTTAGGATGCCTACAGGTTAGTGGACCTTGGGGATCGAACGCAGTACTTTTCTGCTGCATTGGTAATAATGGAAGAGACTACCTGGCTTTGTCTTGAGCCTTGGCCAGGGCAATGCGCTGCTGGGCCTTCTGGCGACGCCTCTCGTCCTGTACTTCCTGGTCGAGGCGCTGGCTGTGCTCGTAGGCCGGGACAAACAACTGGCTGAAGAACACGTGTGTCCTCTGAATCCACATGTCTAGCTCGCTCTCCCCTGAATCCTCTTCAACTGCCTCAGTCTGTCTCGTCTCTGTGTGATACAAACGATTTTTGTATTCATATGAACAGTTGTCTACAGCGTACTTATTGAGAGGCTATATTCAGTGGTGCAGCTGCTTGTGTACAGCTAGTGTGGGGATGGAAACCTTCACTCTCGAGTACAGAGGCCTGGCCCATCATCACACCTGCAGAGGAACCCTGGTCGTCTGGCAGCTGCTGGCTATTTTGTTTACTTCCAACTGTTGAAAGAGGTATAAGAATATGAATGCACTTATATCATATCAACAAGATGTTGTGGTGGAATAAAGAGATAAAAACCTGTTGTGTGATCTTTGACACCAACTTCAGACTTCTCAAAACTGGAGGAATTCAGAGCCTCCATTGAGTTCTCCATCTAGTTGTTAGAACAAGTTATGATGAAGGACTACAGCTAAATTGAACATTTAAGGGCCCAAACATTTTGTTCAAACTAGTTGCAACTTGGATCAATTCATGTTGGCCCAGGGACGTGTTGTCGTCTGAGGTTGATTAGCTTGGTTTAAGACCCACCTGGGACTTGGAGCTGGAGTCTTCAGTGGAGCTCTGAGATTTCACTTTTGCTGCATCCTAAATAACAAGAGGTGTTAAGAGTCATGGTCTTACATACAGAGAAGACGACACTCACTGTCCCATGTGTGTGTCTGTCTGGGAATATTACACAAATACATGGCTGACCGACTGGGAGAGGAGGCCTGTTGGTGGGGGGCTGGCCGCTGCTAGAGACTCCCTCGGGCTGGGATGAGCCATGTCCGGCCTGAGCTGAGGCCACTCGTCAGCTGCCTCATCCCGCTTCACATCAGCACAACCCAGGAGCACCTCCAAGAACTCCAGGAACGTGACCTGCCAGAGAGCGTGGTGGTTTGTGTGAGAATCTCTTAGCTGCTCTTAAGTGCTTTCGAGGAACACAGTGAGCTTAACCCTAACCCCAGTGCTCCTAGAGGAACACAGTGAGCTTAACCCTAACCCCAAAGCGTTCTTCACCTCTTCATCCAGGTTGCAGTACGACATGTTGCTGGGGTCGGGGTTCTCTGCACTAATGACCTCCAGCAGCTTGCTGGTGGTCAGTTTAGTGTTGAACATGTTGAGATCCTGGTGAGATTATAGCGAAAAACACTGAATAGAGAGAAAGGTCTGCTTGTAACTTCTGATTAGTAGTAATAATAATATAATTTCAATTTGTATATTTATTTGTATAGCCCTTAATCACAGTCACAGTCTCAAAGGCCTTTATAGGTCATATATTGATGACACCCCCTAACCCTAGCCCCACAAAGGGCAATAAAAAAAACGTAACATGGAAGAAATCTTGAGATGAAACACAGAGTGTCAGGGTTACCAGAGTGGTAACCCTTCCAGACGTCTTAATGATAGCATAACAAGCACAACTGTTTAAAGGTAGATTGTTGCCAGTTATACCTTGAACATCAACAGCAGCTGCCGGCAGGTGACGGTGTGATGAGCGGACGCTGTGTGGCAGTCCTGATAGATCCTCCAACATGTCTCCATGTAGCTCATAGCCACGCCCACTCGCGCCACATCACCCAACAGGAAACCTGAGTGGAGACAGACATGGTCCATAGGAGAGACAGTCACGGTCCATAGGAGAGACAGTCACGGTCCATAGGAGAGACAGTCATGGTCCATAGGAGAGACAGCCACGGTCCATAGGAGAGACAGTCATGGTCCATAGGAGAGACAGTCATGGCCCATAGGAGAGACAGTCATGGTCCATAGGAGAGATAGTCACGGTCCATAGGAGAGACAGTCATGGCCCATAGGAGAGACAGCCATGGTCCATAGGAGGAGAGACAGTCACGGTCCATAGGAGAGATACTGATAGTGGTTGGGAGACAGGAGCCCCTTCCACACAGTAGTCCTGGTAAATCACTGAGAACCTTTCAGGCCCCGCTAGTGATTTTCAATATTCACCCGTTCCGGAATATTTCCATCTTGCACCTGTTCACATATGACATAACGATGCTGGAATAGATGGTCAAGGGACAGTCCATCAAGTGGTGCTAATGCAACACTTATGGACACCACCGCCATAAAACTCAACAGAAGAAGAACTAACGGGTCACTTTACGTGCCTCTGCCCACAATTTTACGGCTTTCATTCACAACATGGCCGGCAATGTTCCGGAAGATGTTCCAGAACATTTATGAGATGCATGTGTGAAAGGGGCTAGTGATGGTCGCTAAGAGAGACAGTGCTAGTGAGACAGAGAGAGATTATTCCTCTAAAATGATGGTGAAACGAGGTTCCTGTACCTTTCACATTCTTTGCATTCGGAAGAACGTCGTCCTGCATGAGTTTGGAGAAGCATTCCCCTAGGATGTTTCTCTGAGACCTGGGATGGGTGAGGAGATGGGTGGGGTGATGGGTGAGGAGATGGGTGAGATGTGTGTCTCCATGGATGGGATTTCCCATGCATTTAAGTATTGCTAGTGGCGGTAGTGTGTTCCTTACTCCAGGGCCTGGTGGTAGGTGTGGTAGGCTACGGACACCAGGTTGCTGATGAGTCTGGGGAGCAGGATGCCAGTGTAGGGTGAGACGATCTCCTCTGGAGGTACATCCCCTGTGTGTATATAACACACACACACACACAGAACAAAGTACAACATGAAGTTACAGGTGAACATGTCTGGTTAATAGAACTGGTTTCAGACAGATACAGATACGTTTCTGTAATGTTCTGCAGAGATACTCCGGCTGGGAGTCAAACCACTGAACTATCACTCCCTGAGCTACTGACGTGGTTTGATTGATTATATCCACATCTGTATGAAGCTCACCAAGCACCAGGCGGTCCAGCTGAGCCAGAGAGGAGCCATGGTGGTGGATCTTACAGTCCTTGAGAAGACGCCAGTACTGCAGGCGGGACAGCAGGAAGACGTTGTCGGGGGACCCAGCGTGGCCCAGGCCGCTGTAGAAGCTGTAGATGGACCTGAGCTCCATCACGTGGCGGAGCACCACAAACTCCACCTGCAGAGTTTGTAAGTAAAGTCTGGGGGCGGGCTCGAGGGTCATCGCGAGTGGGCAAAGCTTTTGAAGATCACAAGACAAGGCACCTGTTTGTGCTCCGCGGGCCGTCGGCTCTCGGGGAGTTTCTCCAACAGGAAGTGGATGTCCAGCTCCATGTATGGGCCCAGCATGGAGGCGTATCCTTGGCCAGGCATTCTGTGGGTGGGTCCACCTGCCATAGAACATATTACACATTAGCCCTCCAAACTAAGCTGTGATCAAGGAAAGTCAACCTCGGTAGTCCTGCCACTCTTCCACGTCATGAGGATTTGAGGCTTTGAAGCTCACCACAGGGGGTGTGGTGAGGACTGGGGCTTCCCGGACCACCCTGACCCAACTGAGGAGACTCCACCATGTGGTCTTCCACAAACTCCCTTTCAATGCTGCGCCCGTTTGTAAACGTGAACTTTCCCTAAAACGAAACAAAACGGTGAGGTCCACTTTATGATTTAATTACGAACACTTAGAACCTGTTTCTTTGATTGATGATGATGATGATGATGATGATGATGATGATGATGATGATGATGATGCCGCGGTAGCATTGTCGACGTGAGCCTTTCACCTGTCCATGTTTTTCATTTTTCTTCCATTCTCCTTGGTAACATTCACCGCTGGCGTAGCAGAAGGATCCTCGGCCGTGCCTCGCCCCCAGAACAAACGCCCCCTGGTAATGGTTCCTCTGGGGGTACTGGGAACCGGGCGCCCGCTTCACGAACCAGGTGTGTGTGCCCTGCCCGTGCTTAAGAAAGAACAAAACAAAACAAAACATGAACAGAACCGTCAGAGCGGTTGGCCGTCCAAATGTTCAGTATCAGGGAGAGAATTCTACTGTGTCTTTAAGACTTCATGGTGATGTCATGTCTGTTTTCCACTCCCATTTTTGTCCACAAGGTGAAAGGCCGTGAGGGAGTATCATCATGTCACTGACCTGAACACCGTTCCTCCAGGTCCCAACATGCTGCTCCCCCAGGGTCAGCCACCTCATGCTGCCCTCCCCATGCCTGGCGTTGTCTCTCCACTCCCCCTCATACATGTTACCAGAAGGATAGCTGCCAAGGGCCAACATCAATAACACATCAACAGTCTACCAATGAATGAATTACTGTCATGCATGAGCAAGGGGTTATAGGGCAACTTGCTGAAAGAGGCCTACAGTACTGACTCAACTGTTCTACCCTCTTCTTCATTTATATACACCAACATTATTTTGTAAAGATCTGACCAGTACTGTCCATACCGTCTCACTCCCCAACCCTCTCTCTTGTTCCCCAGCCAGTCTCCATCGTACCAAGACGTCTCGTCCTGGTTGTAATACATCACACCCTGATAATGAAGGGACAACTGATCAGTAGCGTTACATATGTACTACTGTCCTATATTAATCCCATCACAGATCATTCTTCACTCACCTTGCCCTGTCTTTTCCCATGATGCCACTGGCCCGTGTACAGCACACATGTGTCGGCCCATCTGTGAGTTCCGATCCCATGGCGTAGCGCCTTGTAAACATCGCCCTGGTAGGAACTGCCGTCCAGCCAGGTGTACCTCCCGTGGCCCATGGGCACGTTGGCCACAAACTCGCCCTGTTGACGTTGTGAGGTTTAGAAGTTTGTATTTTTAGGGTGTTTTCCTCTGCAAAGTCTCAAAATGTTTACCTCATATTTCACACCATCTGACCACGTGTAGAGTCCATATCCATGCATCAGGCCCTCAGAAAACATACCCTTTAGGGAGATACAAAGGATTATAATTTAAATTCAGATGTTAAAATACAGCGTTTATGTTGATGAATACCATTCCAGGAGGGCTACCTTGTACACATGACCCCCTTGGAAATGTGCGACACCCTCTCCATGCATTATGCCCCCCTCAAAGCTGCTATACCTGGGAAACAAGGAATAATATCACATTCATTATCATTAAGAACCAATGTATGATTATGAAGACTAGGTCTACATCAATATCGTTTAATTCTAATTGAACTGTATGTTAGAGGTTATTTTCACCTCTGAAGTATGATATTAGAAACCGGAGGAAGTTCATGTATTTCTTCATTCTCGGGCTGTTGATAATCTCGCGATAAGACGGACGTTGTGGAGTCAGGCAGGTGATCCGACACCTGCCTGACACCTGCCGACCCCGACACGGAAGTAGCCGAAGAATTATCCAGTAGCGTCTTTTCTGTTGCGTCGGGTGTAGTTCTGTCACCTTTCTTCTTTTTCACTCCTTTCACCATCTCGCACTCTCGGATGTTTCACTCAGACTCAGGAAGCGTCAACACAATCTCCATAGCAACCATGGTCATAAAGTATGGAAACTCCGCTGGTCCAAAAATGTGCCCCCTGCGATGAAAGGCGCTCTGTTATTATTAATTAACTCATTTTTTATTCTTATCTTGACAATATGTTGCATGGCATCTCTATGTGACGTCATTGCTGGCAATATTACTTCTGTAATCATACACTTTTTGGACTGTTGTCATTACTTTTGTTAAAACGTAAGATGTTTTTCCTTCATACCAAACACCATCACATGGTGATGGAGAACAGGGAGAACAGTGAAAAACACGATGTACTGCTGCAGGGAGGAATGATGATACCATTATATTATATATATTATATCAATCATATATTATCTCATCGGGAAATTGGTCACTAATGTGTTCATATTAAACTGAAAAAACACAATGAAACAGTTTCCAAAAACGTAATCATAACTTTATTAAAATAAACGATCAACTTTAAAAAAAATAAAAATAAAAGTTCAGCTAAAAGGCACCATCCAGATGTTTTGAGCCAAACTGCTACAAATGTGTCAGATTCAGTCTTGTGAGACGATGTCCAGGTTCACCAGGTGTCTCATGGTGGGTCGGCCATGAGGACAGCTCCATGGATGCTCTATCTCTCCCATGTGAACCACAAGCTTCTTCATCTCTGAGACGCTGAGAGGCGTACCAATCATCACCTTGGGAAGGAAGGATTGTCAATAACTGTTCATTTGTCTGCTCCACTTATATTTTAATAAATGTAGATTTTATTATTTGTAGTATTATTTAGTTTAGTTTAACCTAGTTAAGTGACATATTTTTGCAAGCATTTAGTATTTTCTAACCATTTGCACCAGTGTGAATTAATGCAGCATCTTCATTCACAAGACTTTAGAAATAGCTGCTCCAACCATTCACATGTCCCTACTGAAGCCAAATACACACACTTCACACACACGTCACACACACGTCACACACACTCACAGATTTCCGACAAGCACGCGAGGCGAACATGTTTCTGACGCGAGACGGCCGACACATGACCCCAGGGCTGTCACTCAGCATGAAGATCAGCTCCTCGATGTCTGCTGGTCCAAACGTCCAGTTCTTACTGGTGGGCAGAGACACCAGCTTCACCCGCTCCATCACCTGGGCTACAGCAGGAACCCACAAACATGCGGTCAAAACACACTGTTGCACGGAACTAATAAGTATTGAATTTAATTAATACGCTTAATGAAGAAAAGCACAGGTGGTCCATATGAATTGTTTCTTTAAGTGTCATTCTTTTCCATACCATCCTCATCGATTAGGAAATCGAAACCATTCTTCTGGAAAATGTCAATGTTCTCCATGAGGATGTTCTCACTGACCGCCGTGAGATGAAGCTTCTGGGGTCTAAAATAATAAAGGTACAAAGATACAATTGCTTAGTGACAAATGAATGAAAGTTCTCCATTCATGAAGGGTTGTTGTTGTTCTTACACAATGAGTCTCTGCCCTTGGAGCACCGTGTGCTGCTGCAGCATCTCAAAGTTGTACTTCTCGTCCGTGGCGTGCTGGTCGATCATGAAGATGTCCGAGTTCAACTTGGTGAGGATGAATCCCAGGTTGAACTGACCAATGATCTCCATGTCCTTGAACGTGTCTTTACTGTGGGAGGAGGAGACGAACACTCAGGGGTCCAGTTCTCATAAACACAACGCGGGCCTACAAACCCTTTATATTTATGCAATTATAATTATAATTATTAAAGTAAAACTATAATTATTATGGCTGAACACCTGTGGGTCCATGTATGAAAGTCCAAGTGCTGTGGGGTACTCGTGGAACTCTCTGAATCTTACCTGATCTCCTTCCTCAGCTCATCCTCAGCACTGTTGTTCTCTCCTGGGCTGATCTTGGCCCTGAAGCGTCGGTACTTCGCTCGGTCACCGGCCCTCTGCCTCTGCTCCCGCAGCCTCCCAAGCCGCCCAGCCAGCTGCTGGAAGGAGAACCGCAGCGGTGCGCTCCTCTTCTGGATGCTGACCGGAGCGTCTACCTTAGAGAGGGAGGATCCAGATATGTCGGGATGGGTTGGCTCAGGTCCGGCGGAGGAACCGACAGAGTCCTGGCTCTCCTCGGCCCTGGCTCTCTTGGAATCGGGACTCGGGGCGGTGTCCTCCTCATGGGAGGTAGACGGCTCCGTCTTTATCCCCTGGACTTCAGGGGCCGAGCAGGATGAGTCCAAGGCTTCGTCAGACGCCATGACGTCTGTGATGCAGGGCTTTTCATTGGGCGAGTCGCACTCCGAAACACAACACTGGCTGCCGGGCGTGGCGGTGGTCTGGGAGTCCCACTCAGAGAGAGGACTGCCTTTACCAGAGTCTTCTACATCGCTGTCTGGGATCCTCCCGTACCGGAATGCATCAAGTGTTGACCTCCCCGCCGGGGAGGATTTTGTCACCTCTCTGAGGGGTTTCACGGGTGACTGGATACTGTGAGTGGTGGTCCTCTCCGAGCCCTTGAAAAAGGACTGCAGGGTCTTCTGTTTTGAGCCAATGCTCTCAGGATTCTTCGTGCCTGCTTTGGCTTGGCTGGAGAAGGCAGCCCTGAGCCCCATCAGGTTCAGCGAGGACCTGGGTTTTTGGCTCGTGGGTTCATTCTCTTCTGCAGGTTCTATGATGGCCTCACCATCAGATGGAACCGCTTGACGTTGTTGGAAGACGGGCCTTTGATGCACAGATTTAAAGCTATCTACAAAAAGACAAATATACCTCCTGTTAAATATTGAATGAAATATTCTTTACATTAAGTGTAAACGTAATGAAATGCTTAGAGTATGGCCGTCTTAGCATCAGGTGTGAGGCTAATTAGTCATTACAAACAACTTAAAAATCTATCCACTCTGGTGACATCATAAGTGGATAGATATAGGATAGTTAGATCAATTCCAGCCTACCAGGTGGCATACTCCACAAGGGAGATGGCTGGGGAGTTGATGCATCCATCATGCATCTAGAGGGTGGTGTTCTGCTTACTGTTGCTGAGAGTGGAGGAGGTGTGGTTGAGGCTGATCTTGTTGACCCCTGATTCATACATGGCCATCAGTGAGCTCTTCAGGATGGCCAGAAGGAGCTTCTCCTCCTGGAGGAAGATCTGCCGCTTGTCTGGGGTGACGTTCACGTCAACGCACTCTGAAACAAAGTTAAAACCTCTGTTATATTATTAAAAACTAGTTTTTAATAATATTTACTTTAGCTTTCTTAGTATAGAAAGCCAGCACACACGGTTTCCTTACCGGAAGCCACCGCGATGTTCAGGGCAACGAAGGGGTACTGGTGTCGGTTGTACATGTGGTATACCTCATTTACAAGCTTGGCCACCTACAAGAAGAAAGAGTTTAACTGCAAGGACACACAGAAAACATGTACACACTGGACATTATCATTGGAGTTTAACTACAGGGACACACAGAAAACATGTACACACTGGACATTATCATTGGAGTTTAACTACAGGGACACACAGAAAACATGTACACACTGGACATTATCATTGGAGTTTAACTACAGGGACACACAGAAAACATGTACACACTGGACGTTAATACCTTAGAAGGATCGCACGGACGTTTATT
>OMKP01035774.1:1410-17754 GCA_900302375.1 Bathygadus melanobranchus | reverse complement strand
CCTCGACGTTGACGGGAAGCGCGAGACGAGATCAGCATGTCGGATGATTAAACGCCACGGGGGAGGGGGAGGGCATCGCCAGGCATATCACCCTACACCCCCACCCCCGTTTACATGTCGCACCCAGGGACCACGGAGACGCGGACCTCGGGAGAGATGGCGAGACAGGAAACTGTCAGAGCTTGTATCGTGCCCCCCCCCATCTCTCCTCTCCATCCCTCTTCCCCTTCTCTCTCTATATCCACCTCCCCTCTTTCTCTCTATCCCCCTCTCTCTCTCTCTCTCTCTACCCCCCTCCCCCCCGTGGAGGAGAGCGAGCGGAGTGAAGCCAAGCCGCCAGCCAGTCATTATGGAACCACCTGCTCTGTGACTCACCCATCTCACCCCACTCTCCCCCACCGACAACTTCGCTCACGCCATCGGGGTGCAGAGGAACGCTAGTGAGCGGCCGTGCTCACGTGATCCCCCGTTCACACTCTCACACTAGGGTGCTGTTTTCCTTTGTCTGACCCTCTCAAAGTGTCACAATTAAAACATGAACACTTCTGGCAAAGTTAGCATGAATATTTAGAGGCTGCTCAAGCAATGCATTATGCATTTTGCATTTATGACTTATGTCTGGTGTTACACGACGAGAAATAATGTGATTAACAATAAAAGACCAATATACTTGTAACAATCAATACAGAATGAAATCTCTTCTCTTTTTTAATATTAAGTCCCATTTCTATTGCTCCAGTATTTGTTTGGTGGTTGCGGAGCTTCAGTATTGAGTACACTATTAATTTGACTACCTTATTTGATTTTAATCCTTCTCGTCTCGGGAAATTAGCTCAAGCTTATGGGCATGAATTAACTTCTTTCACAAGTTACTGGATATTATTCGATTTGATTGAAATAGCTGGCATAAAATGTTTACGTATTGCCAGTAAATGCTGATATTACAGGTGCTAAACTCCATCCCAACAACAAGTCTTGAGCTATTTTCCACATGGGCACCACTGTTCATAAGCTGATATACTTTACATTTAATCAACAAAAGTCCTTGCTTGGTTGAGTGTACTATACACGCAATTATATTTCACACATTGTTTCAGGATCTTTGACGTTTTGTTACTATTAATATAGCTTGTGGATAAAAACATATTCTACAATTTGCTGAATCACTGTGTTCTTTTGAAAACGAGGTGTAATAGGAGAGCCTGGAGACGTGTCATGTGGATTCTAACATTTCACTGATATCATTTGGCGAAGATACGTTACATTTAATGTATTATTTGGACATTTGTGAGGCTTGGGCTACCGCTAAATATCATTCCGATATTTATATTATATTCATAAGATATGCTGTTAACTGTGCATATTGATGGTGTTTCCCTTGTTCACATTTACATTTACATTTAGAGCATTTGGCAGACGCTTTTATACAAAGCGACTTACAAAAAAGTAACGCATTTGTCGAAAGAGGGAGACAACAATATATCGCTGAAGGTAGACTGCAATTAGAATAGAACAAGTCACAAGCATTCCTGGTTGCCAGGTCAACAGAGCAAGTTTACAAACTTACAGTTGCTAGGTTGGCTCCTTACTGTACAACAGCAGGTAGCCAGGATAAGATGCTACACAAGCTAAGTTATATATAACAGTGGTTATTTGCATATAAAGACATATGTCTCTCCAACATGGACGCCAGGGTGGATGTGCGCTGGGGATGTGTAGCAGAAGCCCTGGAGGTGTGGCGTACACTAGCATGAGCTCTGCGTTTAGTCCCTGGCTGCTTGACATGTTTTCAGGGTAGCTAATGGGCTCCTTCCAAGGTTTAATTAGTTTTCAAGGCTGACTTTCCCAAGGAAACCCCGTGCCTCGCTGACAAAGCTGTGAACCCAGATTTCCGTTGCATTATTAATAGAGTGCTGGTGATTATTTTGTCTTTTCTTCTCATTATTTGCCTACAAGCTATTTGTCTCAGACGGTACTCCGGCAAGTTTGAAGGACGTACATTTTGGCATTGAACGAAAGCACTGAAAACTAAAAGAAAAACCTTGTATGAGAGTTAAGGTCGCATTTTTACCAGGGGCCCCTTACACCCCTGACAAATGCTTCGTTTTGGACTAAAAGGCCTCATATCTATCCATGATGACCACGCCCCCTGCCCCTGTCTCTGTGTTTACCTGCCTGTGTCTGTAGTTGTCATTCCCCACCTGTCCACCAGATGTCCTCGGACTCTAATCACGTCATTCCCCTCACCTGTGTTTCCTTGCGTAGTCACATGTCGTTGTCCTTGTGCTGTTGATTCATTCCTGAGTCTCCGTCTTCCGTTTGAGGTAAGGAATGAATGGAAGGTATGGATGTAGTGTGTTTATGTCTTTTTGTCTATCTGCTATCTGCCTCCATCTGCATCGTTCGGGTCCTATCCTTGGTGTAGCTGCCGCTCTCCCCGCACCCCACGTCACACACGTTCCATTCGTTAATTCAAGTGTGTGTTAACTTGGAATTACTTTTGCGCTCATAAAGTTTGTTATGAGGTTGTGAGGCCAGCGACGTGCGCAAGGATGGAGATTTATCCCTTCCAAAGTTGAAGGACAGATATTCATAAGCTATGCTGTTAACTGTGCATATTGATGATGTTTCCCTTGTTCAAAGGTGGTTATTTGCATATAAAGACAGCCGCACGGGCGGAAAATATTTTTCTTCTTTTCACGAGAAACCGCAGAAATGTGGGTGGTAATATCAGCCATTAATATTGGTTACCATCCACCGATACTGATATTAGACATTTTTACATTTACATGGAGAATATTTAGCAGCAATAATTCACATAACGGTGAATTATTGCCGCACCCTCATTAAAAAATAAAAGCATATTTTATTTTTAATCCGTACTAATCCATCCAGCATGTCAACACCACTAAAAAGTATTTGAAACTCATTTGAAACTCATGTCTCACATGAACATCCCCGCCCCCCTCCTTCTTCCAATGACCATCTGACCGTGTGACCATGTGACCATTTGAACATGTGACCATGTGACCTTGTGTCCCGTCCACTCCCGATCAAGGGTCACGTCTGGCGTTGTGTGGGCGCGATCCCTGCAAGCTGACAGCCGCAGCGCTGGCACTGGCGCCCCTGTACGTGATGGTCTCTCCGAGTCCTGAAAGTGAAACAGAGAGAGAGGGAGAGAGGAGAGAGAGAGAGGGAGGGGGGCCAAGCAGTCAGGCAAATCAGTGCAGATGGTTGATTGGCGCAACCAGAGTACACCAGTAGTCCCACCTCCTTTTGTGGAGGAGTGGGGCGAGAATCACTCGCTTCATTCTGATTGTTGATTGCCCATGTTTCTGTGTGTGTAGGGGGGGTGGGGGTGCAATCCACACCATCCTGCCTGTGCCTATGTCCATATGTGAGGCTGGGGGAGGTGGGGGTTTGTTGGGGTAAGGATGAGTGGTGGGTGGTAGATCGCCACGCTGCCAGAGCGGTGTCACGTGTGAGCTCCAGCTGTCCCACAGTGTACCGCAGCCCACACTTCACAAGGTCTACCCTGTTCGACTAGCTCCAGGTTGGGGCTGCCAGTGTGTACACCAGGCATTTATGTGACACCTTGACAGGTCTCTAGGACTGTGAACGGGAACACACGGCGTAAGAAATACCCGCGGGTTAGAGGAAATTGTAGGGGTGTGCGTTCATGCTGGCTGAGGCGTTGACGGTGGATGTCAAACAGAATACCAGGCCGAGTGTTGTACACGTATCTGAATCTACCAGAGTATGCATACATTATGTAGTAGAGGACGGGTGAAGAAATGCCATAATCCACATGACTGCGTGACTCTGCCACAGAGTCAGCAACGTGCGCTCTGCATAGCATGTAAACAACGGTGCGTTTCAGACCGTCTAAAGTTATTGGTACGTTTTCATTCGGTTGGTCTTTGCTTCTTGCTGCACAGCAGTGCGACGCCTCATACCATTTGAAGCAGTACATAACCTTGAGGTGATTATCAGGCTTATTCTGTGGGAAAATCCATTTACAGCCGCCTTTGCAGCAGATGAAATGGTAAGATTACTCTTTAGTCCATACTCTTTTAGAGAACGCACGCTTTCATCGCCATAAGGCCCGGCAATCAATAGATCGATCAACCTTCAGGTTTTTTCCTATTCTGTAGCATTCCGCAGAAGGAAAATGTATGTGTTACAGCAACTAAAGACCTGCAAATAACCTACATGCTGTGGGTTGCTGTAAAACATTTACATTGAAATGTTAGAGCAAAGAAATTCCAGTGGCAGTATAATAATAGCTAAACATAATTGTACTGGCTGCTGCAGTAACAGGTAAAGTAATCAAGAAATATACCTCGGAATGCTTTAAGCATAAAACAAAACCAATAAGAACATTTTCACAAAGCTCCATAACAGAGTTGTTTTTTAAGTCATTGACATTTATTCTGGCAAATCCAAAAAGCCCAAAGCAGCCCATCTACCACAAATGTTTTGCATTTAACATGTGACCTTAACTTGTCTCCCACGTACTTCATCTGTCAAACATGTCTGGGTCCATTTGAAATCCTAAGGAAACATTTAACATTTCAAATAGGTTAGTGGCTGACCCAGCCAGTTCCCCCCACATTCAACAAGTGTTACAATAATAACGTCCAGACATTGCTATGGTCGTGCATAAAAAAAAATCACATCTCAATGCAGTTTGAAAGTCTGGGTTTTTAAGTTAGATGGATATTCAAAAGATATACACCCTCCGAATGACAGCGATCTGATGCAGGAATCTAAAGATTTCACAAGCAGCATGAATCCTGTGAGTCTAGCGATGTATACCTGCCAAGGAGACAGTCAAATGACAAAGACCCTGCCCTAAACAGTAGCTTTACTGAAACACAGTCAACTGGACATGCCTCACGTTTCCCAAATCAACACATTAAAACGTCTGTTTAGAAGTGTGTCCCACTAGTTGTACAACAGTAAAAAGCTGGTAAAAAAGGTGTGGCCAGTGGAGCTCGGGTGTGGGTGTATCGCACATAGACTGCATACAATACTGATTAAATCTGACTGACGTATGGATCCCTAGCACTTGTTTGTACGTCCTGTCGCTTTGAAGGATCCTGTACGCTGGTGTGTCCCGGCACTTGAAATAGTACTTAGCTTTGCGTAGCACCTTATCTGCTGTTGTACAGTAAGGGGTCAACCTAGCAACCAAGCTTGTAACTTGTTCTATTGACCTGGCAACCAGGAATGCTTGTAACTTGTTCTATTCTAATTGTACTGTACCATCAGTGATATATTGTTGTTTCCCTCTTTCGACAAATGCACTTATTGTAAGTCACTTTGGATAAAAGCATCTGCCAAATGCCCTAAATGTAAATGTAAAATATACATTTCGGCAAAAAACAAACAAAAAGTACCTACAAAAGCACTACATGAGTACTCGGTGAGATTTGGACGGTGTATTTGATTAGACATTTTGGAGATTTCCTACCATACATAGATTTGACCATGCAAAACGACGTGCATATTTATAAACTACCTAATACAATCAGCCTTGGTGAGTCTGGGACTCACCAACACTCATCGGAAACCGTGAATAACAGTTCAGGACCTTTAGATCATTAAAATATATTAATATTACACTCAAAAACTAAAAATGAACTTCCCAATTGCATCAGCCTGCATAATTAGTCCCTCAGCCTCCTTTGTTGAAGTGTTCCAAGACAAGGACGCCACACGGGCCAAGACGTTCCCCACTGATATCCAGTCACCTCAGGGTTCCCTGTATTGGAACAGTGCAATAACCATTGTCATGATAATTACAACATTAGGGCATTAAAAACATTTACCGACCCCTTGAAAATAGTTGTTCACTGCGAATACAGACTATTATCTATATATAAATCAACTCTATCCATTATCTAAATGTGTTGTTTCCTCTCTCATGGCGTGACTCGCGTTCTTTAAAGGGATACCCCCGAGATATCTGTACATTTGCGTTTGCCTGTCTCACCCAGATTTAGACGAGTTGTTTAACTCCAAATTCATCACTGTGCGTCCAGAGGGCGAGTTAGCTGGGATAGCGTTTGCTTTCTGTTTCTCTCTTTTCAGTTACATTAGCCTAGCTCCTGTTCATGTGAGGGGAATACACTTTTAATCACTTTGCAACGATTTCCAATGCGTTCCAGATAGTCGCTTATTCAAAACGAGCGCCAGCAACAACACAACACGATTGTAGGTTGTCTACAAACACACAGATAATTCATCACTATTTTCGGCGCTGTGATTACGAGGCTACCTGTGATGTCCCGCTGGCACAGTTATATTAACTGCTGCTTCTGGCTGGGTTGTCTACGCGGAGGGTAACCGAAAATAGTGCAGAATTTTCTGTGCGTTTGTAGGCAAACTACAATCTTGTTGCTGCTTCATGGCATCTGAACTCACTCTAAGTCCCTTTGAATAAAAAAGTCTGCAGAAGTTGCCCAAAAGAAAAAAGTAGGTCCTACTCTGTGAATTTTGTCCACTCTGTCCACTTACCGCCTTAACCGGCCAGCTATACTTCAATTATTCAGTTCCAGCCCGTGAACTAGGAGAGTACAAAATGGGTTCCAGCAGTACCTTGCTTACTCCACTGCACTGTGGAGAGAATGTTCTCGGTACAAAGAGGAGAGCCACTCAGCAGCAGAGGCGGCCCAGAAAATTCCGCTGTAGGAACAGTTTGCAGGAGCAGCGTTCGTGGCAGCTGCTAGAAACCACATTTACATTCAATAGCCCTCCACAATGTTTACCTGGCTGTAGTATTTGAGACTCATGTTGGATTCAAGTTTGTGTTCAAACATGTGCTGCACATTGAGGCCTCTTGTTATCGTGGTACTATTCTCATATCTCTCTGTGATTTAGAAGTGACAGGGACATGTGGCACCATTAGACCTACAAATGAACATCCATATCTCACATCCACCAGTGATCAGTCAGTCCTTACTCTAATCTAACGCCCTTCACTCACAGAACCCCTGCTGTTCCCTGTTTGTGTGTCTGACAGTGAAGTTAATATTCCTGCTGACTCGCAAGGTGAGTTGTAAACTATTAACCCCCGAAGCAAGACGGCATCAGCATTGACATTGAAAATGAAGGGGTGCCAGAAAAGATGAAGAGTAACTACCCCGTTTAAGCACTTAGATGTGAACATAAAAATGACTGAGTATTTAGAGTATAACAGAGAATTTATTCACAATTTGTTTAGCAAACACAGTTCATACATTTCTACATAGACATGTTTTTTTTTTTTATTCAATAAATGACCTCAAAAGATACATTTTAGATTTAAAAAAAAGATTTAAAAAACTGATTTAATTAATGTGGCAGATCGAAAGACATTGAATGTTTTTAACACTGAACATGTAACGATCTCCAACACGCAGCCCACTGTTTTACATTCAACAGAAGTCCAAGCACATCTTGAAAACATTGCTGCGGTCTGTTGACTCATCACCAGCCAGCGGCTTGTTTTAACTTAACTCAAATATGTCTGTTGCAAGAGCTTCGACTCGTCTGGTTGTTGTTGTGTCGGACGTTGGTATTTTTCAGATAGACGAAATTATGTTCTTCCCCTGATCATCGGTCACTTGTACGTCTTCAAGGACAGCTAGCATTCAGCCTTTCACTGTTTCACAATCTGTGAAGGGTTTCTTTTTTTTACCTAAGTATCCTCTTGTTCCGAACACGACCAGGCCCTTATAGCTACCCTCGGTTGGCAATTCACAGAGAGGCTCTGTGCTCTTTTATTCAACGGCCATCTGAACCCATCGGGTATGTCCAATTGAAGTTGTGGTACGTGATCACTTGACCCGTCCACCTCCCAAATCTACCTGGTGTTCACTTTATACCGCTGCCAGTATAAAGGTCCACAAGTCATCTCCCTCCCTCACCGTTACAGAACCGCCAACACAACGGCCACTCTGATGAATCATTCACAGTGGGCCCGGGACTCCAGCTTCAGAGCCACAATAAGAGAATCGCTTATCAGCAACTTCCTCTGATTGATTTTCCTCTCTCTCCCTCCTTTCTTTCGTTCCCTCTCGCACACTCTCCTTTTGACCGTTGGACATGCTCTGTGTGTGTGTGTACCCCCCCTGCTTTTTACTCACCAGTCACTGACCTACTGAAACCTGGCGAGGACATGCCGATGATCAATTACGTCGGTCTCCGTCTCCATTGTCACCATTGCTTGTACGTCCATATTGTATTCATCACAACATGAGCAGATGTCCTCATGTTGGATCGAGGAGAATTAGAAGATCGGATGGAGGGCGGGGCAAAGAGGGTCCGGTACAGGAACAGGGAAATACATTTTGTTCCTAATTATTGTGTACTAATTATTTTGGGATTTTGGCACTAGTTCAGGAGAACATGTCAGCTTTTTAGAAATGGCCATAGGTTTGTTTTGGGGGAAAGCGTACTCGTACACTGTTCCAGTGTATACGAGTGTTCCATCCAGTCATACAGACTGAAGGGTATTTGGAAGTAAACAAGTTGACTCAAGTTTATTCAGAAACAGTACGAGTGAGAACGTGGTACACAGCGTTCCCTGTGTCCCTGTGCTGACGAGGTGAAACTGTTGAAAGTTGAAACTGTGACAAAGATTTTCCATTTCGGGCGGCGTCTTGTCATGACGCAAACAAAAGAGAGAGAAGGAAGACAGAAATAACCATGTGCAATGGCACAGGGCGCAGGACAGCGTCGTCGCTACGGAATTTGACTTTGAATTTGGAATCCCAAAGTCTGCAGTCTAGCCTACAGGCATGCTTAACTCCTCACCTCCACCACAACCATCAGAGTCTCGTCTAACGAGCGCTCCTTCGTTTATCGCCCGGGAAACGGCGGTGTAATAATTCATTACCGATGGCAGGCTGGGTGCCGCTTGGCTCCGCATCCAAGCGACGGAAATAGCAGGCGCCAGCGTCGGCCCCCCCACGTTCCCCCGCTCGTAAACGATGACATCATTATTTGTAGTCGGTTGGATTGTTTTCAATGTGCACAGAAACATTTTGTGTGTGCCCACACTCCCCCGCGGAGTGTGTGTAACGGTGAGGGGTAGGTAAGCAAGAGCCCCCCCGTATCGTCTCCTTAACGACAGGAATTCATCTGGAGTCATCCGCTAAATGACTAAACAAGCAGAAAATAGGCGCCCTTGTCCGCTGTTGTTGTGTTAAATGTTGGTTATTTATGAAGACGCTTTGTTGTTTTGGTGACTTCTACACCCAACCGCACCCCCCCCCCAGCGTCCTCGCCCTTCATAAATGATGGAGAGAGGGCCACAAATGTCAGGGCAAGGCGAGCGAGGGTGGAAGGTGTGGGCGAGGTGTTCCTGTAAATATTTCATAGGTCAAATCATTCCTCATCAATTAGTCATGGCGTCACGAAGCCTCTATGATTGCGCTGTCCTAATTACGCTGCAATCAAAGGGAATGGTTGATCCAGCTGTCGTGTCGTCTCACTCTCGTTTCAGGGTCTTCCACTGGCGTTCACGCCCAAGCACATTATTTGTAATTATGGGTTTTTCGTTAAAGGCGTAAACAACGTCAGAATTCATGAAATCAGCGGAAATGGTGCGTTGGTGTGTTTTAAAGAGTTGTCTCTGTCTTGCAGATGGCTATGTGTTTATTAACGGTTGGAAATTTGTGTATTCAATCAAGGCTTTGTGTTCTTTGTTCTATTATCTATAGTAAAATGGAAATCGCAAGATACAACTCTCCTTTCAAAGCTGTTTCTTCCCAGAATCCTTTGAGGCAATTAATCCTCTTTCGTGAAATTAGATTTGAGGTTATGAGTATTTCCATATTCCATAGTTTATTTTTCCTATTCGTTTTCTATTAACCTCTAGTCATGGTTAATGTGACACCAGTCAATATGAAGCCCAAGGTGAGGAGTCCATGGACCATCTCCACCACCCTCGTCAAATAATAATCTCTGAATCTAATTGGATGTTCTGCCCTATGCGACGGCCGACGGCCAATCAGACGCAGCCAGAGACCGGTTTGGACCAATAGAAATCTTTGAGTTAACCCTTGGAGAGCAGTGAACTCAAAAGCACTGAACAGAGCGTCGGAATAAAAGAATCTCATGTCTGTCAAGCTGAATGCCATGGAAGACTTTGGGGGTTTGAGCAGGTCATCCATAGAGAGAATGCCATCCATATGCATGTATGACATACATTCATATACACACACATTTAAGTGCATTCATTCCATATATAAATACATATCCTCTCTCTCTCTCTCAGTGGTTGCAGCAGTGAGACTTTACAGTGTCGTCAGCCCTCGCCCCGGGAGGAAGCTCGGAGCCAAGTGCATCTTCTGAGAGAGTAGCGTCACTCGACGAGGCAGAGGAGTGGGGGGAAAGAGCCAGGGGTGGGTGTGGAAGGTTACATTTAGCAGGAGAGATGGAGCGAGAGAGAGACAGAGAGAGATAGTGGTGAAATGACGAGAGAACGAGAGATGGAAAGACAGGGTTAGTGGTGGAATGACGAGAGAGACAGAAAGACAGATAGAGGTGGAATGATAGAGAGAGACAGGAAGACAGAGAGAGATAGGAGTAGAATGAGGAGGGAGAGAGAGACAGACAGACAGAGTTAGTGGTGGAATGATAGAGAGACAGGAAGACAGAGAGAGATATGAGTAGAATGAGGAGGGAGAGAGAGAGACAGACAGAGAGAGAGATAGCGGTGGAATATCAAGAAGGACAGAGACAGACAGAGAGCGAGAGAGAGGGACTGGGAGGAGAACCCGCGGAGAACCGGGCAGAGACCAAACATTCCCCTTCATCTGGTGACAACCATTGTCTGTTCTGGTTTAGTGAGTCACGAGCCCACATCAACCAGCTGAACCCTCTGGGTCAGGGCTTTTAACACAACACACAGCGCCAGTTGATTGCCGTTGCATCTTGTGTTTATTTTTAACCACTGGCCGACACATCGCTTCGCCCCCGGTGTCGTTTGTTTTCTCGGAGTCTTCAAGGTCAACGTGCGTTTCGGTGTTCCAGACGCTACTTGGTGAATTCGATTTTGCCGTTGTTTTTTACCGGAGGCCACATGTCACGAAGACGGTTAAATCGGGAAACGTAAGCGACAAGGAGTGTCCCTCAGCTCTCATTACAGCTAAATTGACCTGTTAGCCAGTACTAGCTTACACCTGCTGCCAATAGCTACTAGCCTACAGGTTCCCTACATGTTCCTTGTCCACCCTGCCCCAGCCAACCTTTGTTTTAGTTTGTTGATGCGATCATGACCGGCCCCTTACTGCTCCATATCGTCTTCTAAAAATGTGAAGGTAGCGAGTGAAGAGTGAAACTTTTAAATTAATGAACGAGTGTACAGGAAGTACAAACTAATATTTATTAAGAATCAGTTGGATCAAATTTCCTTTTGTACAGAAGACAATTTAAAACAGAGAGATTGTAGAGCATGTTTTTGGAGGTTTTTAAATGTATACAATAAAACATGATGCCTACTCCTGTGGAATAACCCCACGGGTTCCTTAAAAATTCATAAAAGGCATTGAATTCATGAATCTAAAAGCCCTCAATTGTTAATAAAGTGTCTTAAATCTGTCAAAAGTCTTAAAATGCTAAGACATGGGACGTTTTTCTGACATCGCAATTGAAAATCTCAAATAATATCAATTTTTTAAAATAATTTACAAAACGCCTCTAGCATTAGCATTACGCAGATCAGGACAGCGGAACCAACGACACACTCATGTTTCCTTTGCTGCCAGGATGCTCAGAGCAGATGCACTATGTCTGCTAGCTAGCGACGACATAGGGAAGAACAAATGCCACAGCTATGAAAAAGAGTTAACATGCTGTCAAGCATGTTGTCCTCTGATGTGAAGAAAGCGAGCATGCCTCGCCGGAACTGATGAGTCATGATTTTTCTGTTGTTTTCCATGTGTTCCATTCTAGAAAGTGCTTTTTCAACATTTGAAGTAGCTCATCTAACTTTTTCACTGGACCAAAAACGTCATGTTTTATGTTACAATAAACATTTGGGCAAAATTGTCCCTAAAATTGTCAATTTTGGTCTTCAATTTAATTGGAGTGGCATAAAAAAAACAACCTTAAAAAGTCTTGAATAGAACTTGCCTTTAGCTGTAGGAACCCTGAATAACAACGGTGATTGAAATTTGATGAGGTATACAATACAAACCAGTGGTTTTCCTCTGTTGCAGCCGAGTGCTTTATGTAAATACCTCGGCATAATACATCCAGACGACACGCCATCTCCCCTGCATTCCTGTGGGCGGATGTGGCTGATGCATACAATTAGCTCCACAGTTCTAATGCATAACAAATGACCCCACCAGGGAAAAATGACAAGGCAAAATACATGCTGTGCATCGTACTGAACCCACTGCTTTTATTTCCCTCTCTCTCTCTCTCTCTCTCTCTCTCTCACATTAGCAAAGTAAAGCGTATGATAAAAGGTTATAAGATAATACAAAATAAGACATACACAAACAAATGTAATAGTCCAAATCCAATAAAACTACAATTTGAAAATGTAAAAGTACTCAACTAAAATTCGATACAATTACTGGTAAACATCTCCCTGCGTTCACCGTTTCCTGGCCTCTTAGTGTCCTCTACAAATAAGATGACAAGGATGAACCAAACTGTGTGCGTACGTGTGTGTGTGTGTGTGTGTGAGTACTGTAACCATGCAATTATAATGCAACAGACTGGAGTACTGGATGTTCCATGTGAGAGCCTCTTGAGCAGTATGTTCTGTTGGGGGCTACGTGCGTGCGTGCGTGCGTGCGTGCGCGTGTGCGTTTGGGCTTAAGGAAGCAGGACGAATCGCGCACACACCTCGGGTGCTTCGCGATGGTTTGGTGTGCCACAGCTGACGTGCGCCAATCCATAGTTCAGAATTGATTTGCTGTTATTGAATAAAATACTCCTATTAGCTAAATTATGTGTCTCATGTGGACGTCAATGAGAGAATGTTTTTTGCGAAACTCTTTTTCTTATTTTGTTGTTGAAACATGCTGTTACAACTGCAGTGCCTTAAACAGGTTAATGGGTTTAATAGGTTTAAATAGTCTGAATATGTATTAATACATAATGTATAAATCTGTAATCATGAATCACGCCAGAGAGAGAACACATTTCCGCAAATGCTCGGCTATGTTAAACAGGGTGACTCACTGCGGAGTCAAACTCGCAACTTACATAGAGGTGGAATCAGAAGCCAGAAGGTCCACGGTGGACACGAGACCCTGGCGGATTTATGACACGCTCCTTAGCAACCTCCGCTTGTTTCCTAGCAACAACCAACAGGCCAATCTTCAATTTCCCTCTGAAAACATGCTTTAAGTGTGCGTCGTCTGGACCCCGAGACAGATGTGTCATGGAATACCTTATCCTCAGCGTAATCCCAGCACCTGTGTGTCGTTTTACTATGGATTCCCTTTTTTTTTATCCCATAAACACTCGCAGGTGCATCACACTTCTAAAGTGTAAAGTCTAAAAGTCTAAAGACCGTTTCAGATAGCCGGTCCTTAATGTCAGGGGTGGAGATGAACTGCCGTAGCAGCTTTTAAATAACCCGGCAGTTTGATGCAGTTGACGGGTTTCATTATTATGATTGTTATGCTTATTATTATGATGATGAGCGCGATTATTACTATGATGATGATCGTTATTATACTCCTACGTCGTTTCAAATAACTTTGAACGAAAGTCAAAGTAACACAAGTGCAGTGAAAAGGTGACATTGTACATAGTTCAAAGGTGCTGCAGGTAAAATGTAAGAGGTATAATTTGAGTTTAATTTGTTAGAAATGCAATAGCCATCCGTCGGTTAATATTAGTGAGTGAAATGCGCTGTGAGATTTCAGAACATTCCGGACTATTCAGGGCACCTCCGTCTGGTCCGTCAACCACAATGGCGGAGAAACATAGGGAGCAGAGTCTCTCTCTCTCTCTCTCTCTCTCCCTCTCTCTCTCTCTCCCTCTCTCTCCAACTCTTGAAGCTCACCTACAGCAGCTTCAACTCACTGCTGATATGATTCTGTGTCCTCCTACTGAGACGTGCTGTGTGGACACAGAGCCACAGAGCTTGTCTCTTGTCTCAGTACGTGCTGTGTGTTTCAGGTTGAAACACACAGCACGTACTGTCCTTGTAGTGCTAATTCCTGCTCCTTCACACAGATGCTAGCTGTATGGTTAGATGTAACATCGATTATGTTAGCGAATTATCAATATATATATATTTTTTTTTTACAGTAAAATATTTTTAAAACATGTTTATATATTCTTTTTCTCCCCCAGTCAGTTATCAGTTCCCTCAGTACATACGCACACAAAGTGTTTGACCCCAATGTCCACATTCTACCTGTAGGCATCCTCTACTAAATGACTAAATGCTGAACACACCTATGCCATTCTCTGACCCTAGACTTCTCTCTCTACCTGTCCTCTCTCTCAGTCCAAACCTTTCGTCTACAGAGCGTACCTCTCTGTATACCTGCTGAGGTCAATCTTACTTTCAAGTTGTTCTCAAAAGTCATCGAGACGGAAGGTGCTACAAAAATAACGATGCCAAATAAAATCTGTGATCGGTTACTGAATCAAGCGTGCGTTGCTCTCGGCCTCTCCTCCGTCGGGTGGAGAGGCTCACACGTGGAACGACGCCGGCAGCCCAGAAAGGTCACTCAGCTGCTGGGAAATGTCACCCGCCTGGCACCGCACGGCCCGGTAATTGGCTGAAATATGGGGGCTTTACATGGATGTTACGGGCCTAACATCGCAGCCAGCTATGACCTAGCTTCTAATTAGCTTGCAAACACCTCATCTCTTCGGAGCCGCTCTCATCATAAACATCTCAGCGCCAACCACGAGTCCACAGATTTAAAGGCGTTGAAGATGCCGTGTGTTTGGACGGAAGCTCCACGGAACATTTGTTTTTGGGGAAAAGTGGGTCTAGACCATTTCCCGGAATAACTACATTTCCCATGAGCGCCGGGAACGTACAATTAGTTGTGATATTGCTGATGCCTGCGTTTGTTCTGAAGTAGAGAGCAGCTGTTGGCAAGGTAAATTTAGCAGTTAAATCTCCAATGGTTATAACAGCGTGATGTATTACAATTAGATTTGACACTGGTAGCTAAAGAGCCAAGAAAATGTGTTCATGAGCCACTTGATTAACACTTAAATAGTATCCTAATTGCCAATTTACATTTAAATGCATTTAAATTGTCAGCAGTCTACGTAAACGTTAGTTAATTTTAATGATAACCATGTACAGCTGCTCAATTAAATGTTGTGATGTGACTGGAAAAATGCATTGCCTGTTATTTAAACACACATGGTAATTATATTACTTTATTCACAGATTTACATTTGAGACAATTATTTAGCATTCACCGCTAACATTGTAATTAAGAGAGTAATAAGTGAACTTCAGCTCCTTCTACTCTATTAAATGAGGTCAGTCCAGATGGAAGTAACCTCCACTGTACCTTCAGGTTCAGGTAATGAAGGGTATGTTTAGGTACACATAACTATGAATGTGAAGTTAATAATAATAATGATAATAATAACAATAATCAGCATGCTACTAACAGTGTAACATGGAGGCCCTAATGAACCAGGCCAGAAACACAGCACGAATAGAGGCAGCCTGGGGATAGAACAATATACTGGTTTTTATTGCTAATATTATCACTCATTCCATTACAGTCTGCTTGTTAAAAAGTTCAACGTCAAGGGAGATTTAATAATTCATTTGGAAATTAGCCTCAGCTGTTGCAACAAAAAAATAAAGCCTCAATATGGTTTCTTGTCTGGAATGAGGTCCCTTTTAACAGAAAATCACCTTCAGAAAACAGCAGAGAGCTAAGCTGTAGATTATTTTCCAAGAGCGTGATTTCCCACATTAGTAATGACTTAAGATGATTAACAAAAAATTAACAAATATATATTATGGAAAAACTGATATATTAATAGATAAAAATATATTTGAAAAATATTTTACCCTTAAAAAAACGTTTTGGCACAAAACCGATGGAAACAGCAAATGGTCTTGAAGTTTAAAATGACCATTAAATGCGAATTGTTTTCTGTGTGTTATAAGTATCAGTGTTTTTTACTGTTATTTGTGTGTAAGAGTGTGTGTGTGTGCGTGTGTTGCTATTACATTCATTACAGATTAGATCTGCCCGTGATACACCGATGGCTGTACGACGCCTGCGGTGATTAAAGTGCTGTTCGCTTCATCCACAGGACACGTTCATGAGCGTATTAAATAAGTAAGCAAAGGTCTTCTGGTGGGGGTGGGGTGTGTGGGGCATCGGGCGT
>OMKP01035749.1:0-13296 GCA_900302375.1 Bathygadus melanobranchus | reverse complement strand
AAGAGGAGCTGGGTGGCGCGCACAGAACACGATCAATAATTAATTTCACCACTGAGCCCAACCTGGACTGTTGTCCAATCAGGCTGCTGGGACAGAGGCAGCAGCACGGGCTGAAGCCCCTCCACGCCGCCTCCCTCTCCCCCATCTCTTCTCCTATTTTCTTGTTTTTCTTCTGTTGCTCGGCCTATCTCTCTCTCTCTCCCTTCCTCTCTCATCCTTCTTCTCTCTCTCCCTTCCTCTCTCTGCCCCCCTCTCTCCTTATCTCTCCCTCCCTCCCTCTCTCTCTCTCTCTCGCTCTCTCTCTCTTTCTGTTTCTGTCTGTTGGGCCACATAGCCAGGCTTGTGTCTTCAATAACGGGTCTCAAGACGAAAAGAGTGCTTTTGTACACTATATAATATGTATAGCTATATATAGAAAGTAGGCTACATTGTGTGCTATCTATCTATCTATCTATCTATCTATCTATCTATCTATCTATCCATATATATATCTATATATCTATATATAGAGGTATATGTATATTTATGTAATCCCAGAGGCAGTGTGCAATACATGGATATGTATATATGTATATTTAATATGGTCCGTGAGGTTCGTCAAGGCAGGGGAGGAACTGCAGCCATTGTCGCCAATGCACAGGACTGCAATATGAAAATCGGTGGCTCTGGGGAAGTAGCTCCCCCGAAGTTCCCCCGAAGACATGGCAGTGACCCCCCTCAGGCCTGACAACCACAAGACATGGAGCTGACTGTTCCCTCTGGGAGGACCGGAGGGAGGAGGACCTAAGTACAAGGTGCTGGTAGGTGAGTGTCAGAGG
Source organism: Bathygadus melanobranchus (assembly GCA_900302375.1). NCBI lineage: Eukaryota > Metazoa > Chordata > Actinopteri > Gadiformes > Macrouridae > Bathygadus > Bathygadus melanobranchus. The sequence continues at coordinate 12,478 of OMKP01035749.1, read as the reverse complement.
AACGGATGGTGAGCACAATGTTTGCCAATAGAGGTTGATGGATTCCCCGAGCCAATCAGGGAGGCGATGTCGTGATTGGTCAGAAATGAGCCGGGAGTGGTCTTTAAAATCTACAGAGGCAGGTACAGTCAACTTGAAACAAGTATTCCCATGGAGCATTTTACTCACTAATAGCTCATGGCATTTCTAAAATAACAGCTATTACATCTTACCTACAGCACCTTTAAGTTAATTAGAAATAACTATTAAGCTATGGCCATTGAAAAGTGTATGAATAAATATTACACAGACAGAACAGATGGCCAGTGGTACAAACACTGCAGAATTGCTACAGTTTTGACGAGGGTACACATACATGTCTGAAAAGTATTTAATGGTGAGTATTTGAGCAAGCATTTCCAAAGTCAATACATTGTTTCAGAGACTGTAGGGCTGGATTCAGAACGCCTGTCTATTACCATTTGCCTCATGCTTCCATTGTACCCGCTGTTCCAATCGTCAAATTGCTGAAGCTGCTCATCAGCTATGCTACCAGGAAGTGTTTTAGCCATTCTTCGGAGTACGTCATCAGACATATGTATGACCACATAGAATGAGCCTGATTGGCTACGAAGTTTGAAGATGGTGATTGGTCAGATCATCAACAGTCGACATCGCCTTTAATGACGCTGAAGAAGCTCAGCTGTCCCAATCGGTCCCGATTCCACATTGTTCTGTTATCCTGCCTACTATGGTGTGCCAGATGGTTTGTTACACAGAACCATGTGAAGTTGTCATTTGAAACTGTTTGGAAAAGGGCTGGCACTTTCAAAAAGTACTTGGTGATTGGATGAACCATCTGTCTATCCCCACAGCCATAGCTGCAAGTAGTTCCTTATAGGACGCTGATTGGTCCAAACCACTGTGGTTCCGCCACAAGCCAATAACTTAAAGCCTGGCAAGATGGGATCTCGCAAATCCAGCTGCCTCGCAAGGTAAAGGTGTTCCACCATCGCATACAACGCACAGGCTCAGAAAGATCCAGAAGGATCATGCTATTCAGGAACCTTTTGTCATTTTGTCTGACCAAAAATCCAACTAGTGCGATCTCTTGGAGGGTAGGCTGGAAACCAAGGGTGTGCCCCATAAGTTGAGGAGCATTTTCAGAAGAGACAAGTTAATTTCAAGTCAAGTCAATTTTATTTATAAAATCACAGTTACAGTCTCAAGGGGATTTCCAGGCCATGTATTTATGACACCCCCTAACCCTAGCCCCCCAAAGGGCAAGAAAAAACCTTAATTATCAGGAAGAAATCTTGAGAAAGAATGCAGAGTGCCGGATCCCTCCTTCCAGGGATGGCTCAGAGTGCAATGGGTGCCATAATGGACATGCATAATAGTATTACAAGCAGAAATGTAAGTATAATTTAAAAAATGGAAAATTAGTATTGTCCATTGTGATGAGGTGCTGGCTGATGAGAAAGCTGGTAGCCGTCAGGTGGGGTGGCTAGGCTAGTCATGATCACAGCAACACACTAGAACAGAGACAGCATTATGGTTAGATGGGGCAGGGTGGACAAGAAAACTCTAACCTAGTACCTATCGGCAGTAAGGGTAGGCTAGTGCTGGCTAACAGGTCAATTTAGCTGCTGATTTCATTTTGGAATTGATAGTAGGCCAGTTCTTGAAGACCGGAGGGGTTAAGACTACCAATAGATAATAATAAGATGCTTCAGGTAGGATGGTGCTGGTCCATGTAGGACTTTATAGGTAAGTAGTAGCACCTTCAAATCTGGCCTGGCATTAATTGGAAGCCAGTGGAGGGAGGAGAGAATAGGAGTAATGTGGTTGAATTCTCCAGTTCTAGTTAGGAGTCTAGCAGCAGCGTTCTGCACAAGCTAGAGGCTTTTCGTAATTTAGAATGTAAAAAGTAAAATCTCTGGTCTCTGCATCCGCTAAGATGAAAGAATGCAGTTCTGATAATACTTCTGACGTGTCGATCAAAAGAAAGCATACAAGACAACAAGACCCCAAGATTTTTGACACAGGGGCTTTGGGCGATGGCAGAGCCCTCAAGACACAGTGTGACGTCTGCAAATTGTGTTCGTTGTTGCTTCGGGCCAATGATTATCAGCTCCTGTGTTAAGCTGCAAGTAGTTTTGGGACATTTATCTTTTAATTGCAGTCAGAGAAGATTCAATCTTCTGAATCTGAGTCGTTTGATCCAATAGGAATGTACGTTTGAGTCGTCAGAAGAGAGAAGATTTACATTCACATCTACATGTAGTCACCTAACCGACACTTTTATCCAAAGCAACTTGTGAGGCTGACAACAATCACAGCATCCAATTAAAATTAGAATAGCTAGAGCAAAAAATTACAGTGCAAAAGAAGTGGATAGAGTCCATAGTAGCCATAATAATCACAAACGCATGGTTAGTCTTTTTTGTTATTATTATTATTATTTCATTTGTATTCATATTTTTTATTTTATTGTTGTTATTATTGTTCTTATTATTATTATTGTTGTTGTTGTTGTTATTATTACTATATTAGTTGTAGTGCAAGGGTTAGGTTGGCAAAGATGGAACCCTAACAGCTTTTCCCTAAATCAAACTCTTCAATAAATAAAATTAGGTTAGTTAGGTCAGTCAGTCATTCAGAAATTGAGCGGCCACATACAGTATATACATTCATATAAACGTATAGGGGGCCAGATCTGAATCTCTGGGTCTCCCCGCTGCAACGCTGGCTATGCTTGCTGCGGTCGGGGAGAGCAAAGCATTGCAGGGAGGAGGCTATGTAGAGAGACGAGTTTGCCTCCCTGAAATATTAATGAGAAAATGGGCCATGCATTTTTAACCATGCAGCAGCAGCCACCACTAGGGCTTTAGCCCCTTGTCTTTTCCTCCCTCCTTATCTCGTTCACTCGCTTTCCCACTCTGTGTGTCAGAGTGAGAATGGCTTCTGGAATTCTCTCTCCCCCTCTCTCTCTCTCTCGCTCTCTCTCTCTCTCTCTCTCTCCATTTGTGGTTGTAAAAAAAAGTATGTGTAAAGAGTATTTGTATTGCTCTCTTTTTGGAGTATTAGATACACTCATAAAAGTCAACATTTAGCAAGTGTGATTGTGTGCAGGGCGGGCACGCGTGTTTGTGCGAGTGTGTGTGTTAGTCGCACACGCCTCGTTTGGGCAGGGCTGAACTCTGGTACAGAGGAGAAACTCTTAACGAGGTAGAAGCCAGCATGTTGTGCTCTTCAGTACTCTATTGAACAGTCACACTACAGTGGTTTTGTTGATCATATGGTGTTTTCACCATACATAAACGTTTTCACCATATCATTTGTCAAAATAGAAATTTTCTTTCATCAGGTATAAATGTTTTCACCATAAAATGTTTTCACCATATGATACATTTTTTCACCAGATATAAATGTTTTCACCAGATATAAATGTTTTCACCATATGATACATTTTTTCACCAGATATAAATGTTTTCACCATATGATACATTTTTTCACCAGATATAAATGTTTTCACCAGATATAAATGTTTTCACCATGTGATACATTTTTTCACCATATATAAATGTTTTCACCATATATAAATGTTTTCACCATATGATACATTTTTTCACCAGATATAAATGTTTTCGGTTGCAGCCCTTGGGTTTGGTTTGCATTAAAATCACAGGAAATTGGCACACACAAGCCTTACTATACTATAGTATATGTATATATATATATGCATAAAGTATATGTATATACTTTACTATATTATACAATATTTTATAATATACTATTATATTACTACACTATATTATATAATATAATATCTACTACAGTATGCTATGCTATGCTATACTACCTACCTTCCTATCCATCCATCTTCCATTTATCATGAGAGTGAACAGAGCAGATGAGATGTGACAAGAGAGTGAAGCTAGTAGTCTGCTGCCTGGCTGCCTGGGAGTCTGACCTAGAAAACAGAAGCAGCTCACGGAAGGGAAAAGAGGCCAGGGAACTAGAGATGTAGAGTGAAGGGAGAATGAAGACCTAAGTGGGAGGAGCAGGCTGCTGATGATGTAGGGACATGTCAGAAAGTGAAGCGTTTTTAAAGGGGGAATGGGTGATGATGATGAGTATGAGTTTCAGTTTAGAGTTGAATTCAGCAAATAGGTGTAGACGTAGGACAAAGCTTCTTGACTACCACCGATGATCACAAAATCACATCATTATCAATAGAACAAAAGATGGCATTGTTTAGCATAACATAAGTGTTGCATAACATAATACATCGTACCTTAGCATAGTATAGCATAAGGTAACCTAACATAGCACAGCATAGCATCACGGAAAAAGGAGAGGCTCTGATCAGATGGGAGAAAAAGGGGGTTAGATAAGTACACTGGATTCTGATTGGAGAGGAGAGGTTACGTAACATTCCGTCCGATTTAATCATGTCAACACACTTGTGAACACTGCTGTTGTCCACGTTCACACAAAAGTGTGCATATGCATTGTTTTCAGGTAAATTCCATTCTTTTGGCAACCTTTATGCACAAATCTTTATGGACAGATCATTAGTCTGAAAGACATTTGTGTTCGAGTTTAGGTTTTATCAGAATTCATGAAGCCCAGCCTTGTTACAACTCCACACACATGGAGGAGTCAGACTCATGTTCTATTAAACAGTTGTTCCTTTGGGTTCATTTGAGCTTTAAAGCAAGGCTCAGGTTTGGTATTTGTTAGATGCTATTGCTTCAGTAGGTCCCTAACACTCATTCATTTAGCTTTTTGGAAAGCCTGGCATAATTTCTCTTTCAAAAGCAAGTGGTCATATTTTTTGAGCAGGAACCGACTTTGTGACATCAGGTTTCTAGAGGAATGAAGGACTTTGATGCATGGCATGATCGACACCTTTGCCACATTGTAGGGTTCATATGACTTCATGACCTGGATATCAACACTGAGGTATTCTCCCTGGCTCCATCTGTTCTCTATACTTCTCAATTTCACCTGGAACACTGCTCTCTCCCCACTTAATTTAACTTCATTCCCTTTGTATTTGTATTTTCTTGTTTTTTCTGTTTCGCAAGATTTGTGATGGTTGGCCCACAAGATTTTCTCTCTTTCTCTGTACGTTACTTGAATGTTTTGTGTTGGCTTTTGTATGCTAGTCAGGGTTTTAGTCAGCATTTTTAACATTTACTATCATACCTCCAGTCAACCAAGGCGTGCATCAAGGCTCTGTGCTCGGGTCCCTCCATTTCCTCATACACATGCTCCCCCTTTGCCACCTCATCCGATGGTCCAGCCTCAACTTTCATTGCTATGCATATGACACTCAACTTTACCTCAACAAACTCTCAGCCCAGCTCCACCACCCCACACCAGGTTGCTGACTTCTGCAATTACACCCATTACAATTAGGTTAGAACAATACAAATTGTTTTAAGATATTACCACAACCCATCCGAACTAAAAGTCAATTACAAGTATGCCTATTCTGTGTATTCTGATAGATTACCATGATGGCCTACACATTATGCCTCAGACTAGAGTATGCATATTATACACTGTAAATATAAAATTCCTCACTGTAATAGATTAGGGCCCACACGCACGGGCCCATGAATAATGTTGTCAATGTGCGGGTGCGCTGTCACCGATTATGTTTTCATCTGTGTCAAGGTGCGTTGTCACTGATTATGTTCTCATCTGTTACGGTGCTCCGACACCAGATTTTGTTAAGTATAGCACGGCGGTCTGTTTTCCACGTAATCAGTTCACTTAGGTGTCAACTGTGTAATGCGTTTCCCTGGTCGTTTTAAAACGGCGTGCTTTCGCTTCTTTCATTCGCTACTCACATTACGTTATCTTATGTCTGATTGTGATATTGTGAGACTGACCGAGATGTTGGTGAGGCGAGGAGCACACAGGGCCACTGCTGGCTAATCTATGGTTTAATCAGCGTGCGTAATGAGAGTGGCAGAACCGTGATGGGCGGGCCTGCTTGGATCGCCTTGCTTTGAGGCCCGGCACTGAGTCGTTACGCCACTGATTTCTCATAATTATTATTATTAGGACAATCGTCATATTATGAAAGCAGTATTGTACTTATTATATCTGGAATATACAGAGAATACGCGGAAAATGTCTTAACCCGACTCATATGGAATTCACGGCATTACAATCGCAGCTATGAAGTGAGCGTATTAGCTCATGCCGCGTAAAGCACAATATTGCCATCTAGTGGTCAATTTACCGTAGCAGAAACTCGTGTTACGACATTATCAGTTATGTTCTATAAGTTACGTTTTTTTCAACAGCGCACCTTGGCTCTTGATAAAAACCACCAACCACATTACTTAGCTTCAAATGTACTTTTTCCAAAATAAGCATGTGCACAGCCTTTATTCATAAATGATGGCTGACTCACTGGTCTTATTAGTAACCAGCCAGGTGGTTTTGGTTATAGGCAGGCAGAATGGACTTTCCCTCGCACCGCGTGTCCCACTGCACTCAAATAACGTATACCTGGCGCTCGTTGGGATAGGTTAACGGTTAACCCATTCCGAGCTCTTAAACGTTCAAAACTATTCAAGTACGGCCTCGTCCATTAAAACGCACGGCGTTGTAGTCAGAGAGGCTGGTTACACACACACACACACACACACACACACACACACCATGCAGGGTCTTCTATATTATACCAGCCAGGCGTGTGTTTAGTTCTTGCGGTTAAGTTAAGTAAGACCACTTTTATGTTTTCGACCATTGGGGTTAGGGTTAATTAGGGTTAGTTATTTGTAAACGCACCCCCCAATACAAAGCAATACCCGCAGCCGTCAAATTACTTAGTTGCAATTCTTCACACGGCCACTGGATGGAGACAGTTCCATGGAGACACGCGGTAGACAACTACTGTATGGTGAGCACACCGGACTTGGGAGTGATACAAGGTTATTTTTTCCCCTGGAAGAAGCGTACCTAAGGCCATTTTGGTACTATTTTTGATACCGTCTGCGGATACCATTCATGCTGCCATTTTCTTTATTTTCTTTAACGGTTTGTGGAGGTTGAGTACACGTTCAGCCGGTGTCGTCACTTCCGCTCGCCGAAGTTGCCAAATAAGGAAGGGAGCAGGCGTGGCTGTCACCGGCAGAGATTGTCGGCGTAGTGGCGCTTGGGTTATGATATGAATTAGGACGGAGTAGGACCCCTGTAGGACCCCTGTAAGACCCCGGGCCTGATAGAACAATAGGTAAGCGTGTAGCTGGAAGTCAGTAGTCATTGTAGATTCATCCTAAGGGAAGTGTTAAACTTTTGGGCTTGATTTAATAGCGGGGTAGCTAGGCGGTCGCTCACGTACACAAATCAACACGCGGTGAATGTAAGGAGGCCGACTTTGTTTTACTATTGGGAATGATGCAAGGTATAAAAGTCTTTTGGAAGTGAGCATGGCCACGTACAATGGTGAAACAGACAATCAATCAGATTATATTTTTGGACAACGACTGGTTCGACAGGCACCTTTTGGGTTAGGAAGTTTGCACTGGGGATGTCCAAGTTTAACAGACCTAGAATAAAGTAGGCCTATACAAGGCACTGGGGTGAATACCTTCTCAGGTTTTACGACTACTGTCACATTGGATGTCTTATGATTGCAAGTAATTCTTCCAAGTCAAAGACAACGGGACGTGTATGTGTACATTATGACTATCTGTATAAGGCTGCCACGCTCAGGACACTTTTAATTCCAACCCCCCGAAAAGCTGCACAAAATAATAAGTAATTGATATTTTCACTTCAATTGCCTTTCCTCAATGCAGTCTGCGTGTTCTGATACGGCGTATACAAACTGTTATTACACAACTTTTTTTAAATAAGTAACTGCTATCTGACTACTGACACTTGACGGAATATCCGAATGATGAATAATCTACCTGGATGAAATTAACTTTTGTGAATAAGCTTGCATTTTTAATAATATCACACGGGTCACAAGAAGTGCTCAGTGACTGACAGTGCGATGGTCATGCGTGCATACCAGAGGAAGGAGCCTGGTCGCTGCCCGAGGCGTCATGGTTGTGACAGCTGAAACCTCGCCAAATAGAGCCAGGTGCACGTGTGCTTGCAGCCCTTGCATGCTGAGCTGGTGATGTCTTTTGGGGGGCGCTTACGTCATGCTTGGTGTTGGGTGTCATCCGGTTTAAAGCAGGTGTCCTCTATGGTACCTCGAATTAATAAAAAGCAATCCGTGAGAGAGTGCATGTTAATTAGAGGTGCATGTTAATTAGAGTATGCAGCTTGGTTTCCCCACAGGAACACTGACTGTGCAATTTAGACTTTCATAAACAAGTTACGCACAAACCTAACCTGGTAAATCCCGAATGAAGTAGTGTTATTATTATGATGACAGGATGGGTGAAGAGGCACATTTCTACGGCAATGCCGAGGTGTACTGGCGAGACGTTCCCCCCACAGTGGACGGTATGCTTGGAGGCTACGGCAGCATCTCCAACGTCGACCTCAACGGATCCAAGGCCTTCTTGAAGAAATTCACAGGCGTAAGATACTAGTATAATGACAGTCAAGTCTGACACGACTTATGTTCTATTATTTAGTAGTAAATGATAAACAACACTGATTCATAGACTTGTAGGGCTGACCGATTAAAAAAAAAAGCTGCCAGAGGACATTCATTTTGCAACCAAACGTGTGAGAAGAAGCAGAAGGAAGTTTGGCACTCCAATGTCATGATCATCATCTCTTGTGCTGGACCCCAGGAAGGCGAGGGCAAGACGGGGACGACCTGTGCGCTGGACTGTGGCGCGGGCATCGGCAGGATCACCAAGCGTCTCCTGCTGCCCCTCTTCCAGACTGTGGACCTGGTGGATGTCACCCAGGAGTTCCTGGACCAGGCCAAGACCTACCTGGGCGAGGAGAGCAAGCGGGTGGGCCACTACTTCTGCGCCGGCCTGCAGGACTTTGTGCCCGAGAAGGGCCGCTACGACGTCATCTGGATCCAGTGGGTGATTGGTGAGTTTTAATGATTTGCCAATAATGACTTAGAGGAATTTCGCTGATTTTTCAACCGGCTTTGAATCATTTCAATGTAGGTAGTAAATGCAAATGAACAATGTTTACCTTTCCTCCATGTTGCCTGCACCCAGATCTCCCTTCCACGTTTGTCTGCCAGATGACGCATTTTGAGGCAAAATGTGCCATTTGGCATCATCTTACCCCAACTGTCACTACGCACCAATGCAGTTGGGGTAAGATTTTGCATCTGCACTGAGCTGCGCCCCAGAGACACACAGAGCATCGGCAACAACTGCAGCCATTTTACACTATATCTCTAATGTGGATAGATAGAGATAAGGTTGAAAATCTGCAACGCTGTCCTTTAACTGTAGCTAAAACTCGAGCCACTAGAGACTAAGGCTAACGGGAAGGTTTTAAAAGTGGCGTTTTCTCCTTCCCAGGGCACCTAACGGACGAGCACCTCGTGAAGTTCCTGGAGCGCTGTCGGAGCGCCCTGCGGCCCGACGGCATCGTCGTCATCAAGGACAACGTGGCGTACGAGGGCGTGGTGCCCGACGACGTGGACAGCAGCGTGTGTCGGGACCTGGACATCGTGCGGAGCCTGGTGGCCAAGGCGGGCCTGCGCATCGTCCACCAAGAGCAGCAGAAGGACTTCCCCAAGGAAATCTACCAAGTCCACACTCTGGCTCTTAGATAGATAGATAGATAGATAGATGGATGGATGGATGGATCGACATACATGTAGGAAATTGAGGGAAATGTGGAAGGATCTGATGCCATAAACTTTTTATATATTAACATTCAGAATGCATACATACACAAATACTTGGTTTTAGTTCGGAGTTTGACTTGATTTTCTTTTTTGGTTCAAATGTCAACAGACACGTGTCCCTCCTGTGTCTTTACATCACAATTATTTTTTTGATAAGCTGCTGCAATAATTATTTATTGTGTTTTAGAACACAGTTGAAAAATGAGGATTGTGTCTCTACTTATCGCCGATATATGGCGAGGAATGACTTTCACCAGCTCGGCATTGGAGACGGAGGGGTGAGTACCCGGCAGTGTGGGTCAAGACCCCAGGCGGGTTTATATGCAGATCAAAGTGTGGTCTTTGCAAACAAACCGTTTTGGACTAAACGCCAAGAGTTGGATCGTGGATATGAATGTGTATTTTTTTTTTTTTTAAAGGTTTTAAATATGTGCGGGGAATGTCAATCACATGATTAAAAACAATGAAACATCTCAGCTATTTCACACCAACACACATTTGAAAGCGACAATTACAACAAAAAAGTAATTACATATGGCGTGTTGAGATTTTATATCTGATGCAAACTGGTCAATTTGTATACAAACTGTTCACATGTCTGTTATATGCTTCCTCAGATTTGGATATTAAATTCCTAGGAAAAGAATAGGTCTGAATCAATACTAGTAAGCTCATGATCATTCCTGTACAGTTAAAACGAAGTCCATACTGAAAGAAAAAATTAAGTTAGTGGTTCAAGATCAGCTTTGAATAATTATTAATTTATTCCAGTGCAATTGAAATACTTAAATGGATATTTAAAACCCTGGGCAGGTTAGCAAGAGTATAAAGTGATATGTTATGTCTTGATGTGTAACACGATAACAGACAAATCTAATGACCCTAACCCTGTAACCTAAAAGAATTATATATAGATACATTTCTACATTCCTCAATTCAAAATGGATAAATAGCCTTCAAGCCCAGGCTGCATAAGAAAGACATTTAACAGTCGTTGTGGGCGTTTGGACCAATTGTAAAGTGTGTGTCTCTCTCATTGCACAAAAATGCCACTTCAAAACAAGAGAACATGAACCCCCACACGCTAAAATCATCGTCATGACTCCACAAGCCTGATGTTTGTCAAGTGTCAGTATAGCTTGATACACTGGTGGTGGTGGTGGCTGATGTAGCTGCATACGAGTCTACGGCATCAGGACCACGTCTCGCTCTGGAACCGCCCGACCCTCTCCATGGCAACCAACATCTGATCCGACTCCTCCAATGACAGCCCTCCTTCCAGCTGAAAGGTTTCCTTCAGCGCTTCGCACACACTGGCGGGCATCTCCTTGGCGTTGCTAGATGGAGACAAAAATGTTTACATACATCTATTTTGCACAGTTCTTTAAAGGGACCCTATTCAGTTATACAAATTTGTTTACCATTTTACCATTCATCGAAATAGTCATTGTCTTCCAACAGTTAAGACACAGGCAAATACATTGTGTCCTGATGTGTCTATTTTCCAAACACAGTTTCACTATAACAGGACACAAGGCCCTTTCAATTAGTATAGCCAAATCCTGATCAAACTATTTCACTTGTTATAATTACAAGCACACATCCTAAATTGGCATTCTCACATAAATCCAACATCAAACAATTAACAGCGAAAGGATATTCTGAATACAATGCAAATAGAGTCTACTGTTATTGTGTTTTACTCACCCTGCAATATAAAAGCATGCGGTCTGATTCGCGATCAGGTCCCAGAGTAGTTTAGACTGTTCTTTCACACGATGCTGCACGTAGATCTTGTCCTCCTACCCAAAGAAAAGGACGGGTTACATTTAAATCCTGGGAATCCTGCAGATCCAACAAACAATGCCCTAAAAACACGATCAGTTAAGCTTTGTCAGATTTGATCTGGGTTGCTCGTCCTCGGTAGAGGGGTTTAGGCACCTTGGATGTCTCAAAGATGCTTACATGTAGATGTGGACTAGTACATTTTGGCTGGGGAGTCGAACTCCCTAGCCACCAGTACCCTGCCCCCTAAACATCTAGCTTGCTTTGCTTAGTTAGAGAAGCCCTTAGTTAGAGAATCCCTTGGTTAGAGAAGCCCTTAGTTAGAGAATCCCTGAGTTAGAGGCCCTTAGTTAGAGAAGCCCTTAGTTATAGAAGCCTTTAGTTAGAGAAGCCCTTAGTTAGAGAAGCCCTTAGTTAGAGAAGCCTTTATTTAGAGAAGCCCTTAGTTAGAGAACCCCTTAGTTAGAGAAGCCTAGTTAGAGAGGCCCTTAGTTAGAGAAGCCCTTAGTTAGAGAAGCCCTGAGTTAGAGAAGCCCTTAGTTAGAGAACCCCTTAGTTAGAGAAGCCCTTAGTTAGAGAAGCCTAGTTAGAGAAGCCCTTAGTTAGAGAAGCCCTTAGTTAGAGAAGCCCTTAGTTAGAGAAGCCCTTAGTTAGAGAAGCCCTTAGTTAGAGAAGCCTAGTTAGAGAAGCCCTTAGTTAGAGAAGCCCTTAGTTAGAGAAGCCCTTAGTTAGAGAAGCCCTGAGTTAGAGAAGCCCTTAGTTAGAGAAGCCCTTAGTTAGAGCCTCGAAATGTTTGCTTGTGCCTCCCATTTTCTTTTTTATACAAAAGAAAATATTTACTTTACTATTTTTACATATATATTTTTTTTATAGATTTTATAGATTTTCCTATCA
>OMKP01035747.1:0-11433 GCA_900302375.1 Bathygadus melanobranchus | reverse complement strand
TCTCCTCCTCCTGTCTGTCGGACGTCTGTCTCCTTCTCTTTCTCCTCCTTGTGTGTCGTGTCGCTGACAAGATGCCCTCCCGTGTTCTTGTGTTGCAGATAAAATCGAAGAGGCGCAGAAAGAACTCAAAGACCCAAACGTCTCACCCCACGGTAAGATCCCCTTCTCACTTATCTTGTGTGTGTGTGTGTGTGTGTGTGTGTGTGTGTGTGTGTGTGTGCATGCATGCATGCGTGTGCGTGTGTGTGTGTGGGGGGGGACAGAAATGCCAGGGTTTACGTTTCAAACTGTAAGCGTCTGGGATAGGGTCTTTTCACGTTGAATGGGGCCGAGGTGTGTGTAGGGAATTCCTCCGGTTTTAATGCTCACCCCAGTGTGTAAGGGAGGTGTGTAAGGGAGGTGTGTAAGGGATGTGTGTAAGGGATGTTCTGTGGTGTGTAACCTGAACCACAGACCAGAGGAAGAGGAAACAAAATGAATGGAGACGAATGAAAACCGTGGGGGTAAATATTAGTAAATGGGCAAATTGTGGCAGATTTACTGTTTAGTGGAGTTACAGAACTATTTTGTCTACATTATGACTTATGATTTATGCATTCATCAGAGCTTACTATCAATTCATTAATTTAACCTAACTTAATTTAACTATAAATTCAGACTTTATATGTGTGTTCCCTACATGTGTTAATTGCATCAGATTTCAGTTGTTTGACAGGTTAGGATTAGTTTGATGTCTAATCTGCAAACGCTAGCAAGTTAGAAAGCTAACCAAGTATTGATGATGAAAATCTATACTATAATTTCCGTTTGGAGACATGTCTTCCCAAGAAGGCAAAACACTGTTAAAAATAATAAGTAAATAAAGAGAGCAGGAACATGTAACGTACTTCTAATGGGATTGGTTGATAATTAGACTGAAAGCTAAATAGAAAACCCTCAAATCCCGCTCAGAAAATCCAGCCGCTGATCTCACGCTAGGTAATCTCTTTGACTGGTCACTTCCTATCTATAGCTCCTGAGGTAAACATGTAACTTAAAACAATACTTAACCCAATGGAGGGAATTGTAAAAAGTATTGGACCTTTGAAAAATATGATTTTTATAAAATAAAAAGACTGCACACTAACTATCTTAAATAAACGATTAACTGAATGAGTCAGTATTTTGTCATTCATATGTAGCATGTTGTATGTGTTTGAGGAACCAGAGTGATCTCCTATTGCAAAAAATTGTTTTTGCTGTTTCTTGCTAAAAAAGTAATGTATTGTCATGTTTGTCTCAGTGCAGAACACACTATATTGGACGTAGGGTGGTTTAAAAAGGTCTGTGGCTGAAAGGCGTGGGTGGTGTGGGAGACAGGTTATCTCATCTTATGTAAAGAGACGAGGTGTTCCTCAATCTAATTCTGCCAGTGACCGGAGGAATCCTAACCTCTTGGGAAATACCCAAACAAGCCAGGAAACTGTGACATGGGTTACATAACATGTCCTTAAAATAAAACAAGCTGAAACTAGCATTGCCAGTTCAGTAGGACAAGTATTGCGTGCCACCCTAAGTTTGGGTGCGCCCATTTTAAAAACACTAGGTCTTTTATGCTAGCCTGGCCTTAGACATAGCTAAGGACAGCAGAAGTGTGTTTTCGTTTTGGACCAGTCGATGTTCTCGATGTTGTGAGTTTTTATGATTGTAAAAGCAAAAAAACTTCTTGGAGGTAGTGAACACCTAACTGTACTGAAAAGCAGAAGGAGAACATCTGAAAGGGAACCAGCAGTCTGGTGTATGTGAAAATACGTATATACCTTTATTTAAAATTACGTGTCACAGCTTTACATTTACATTTAGGGCATTTGGCAGACACTTTTATCCAAAGTGACTTACAATCAGTACATTTGTCGAAAGAGGGAAGTTTTCTGTGTTCAGATAGCGTTTGAACACGCGGGTTTGATTCTTCATCTGTGGCTAAATTAATTTGGATTAACTTCCATCTTGTTTTCCAAGGTATATCATTATACAAATGCTGGAGGGACCGTATTTTTTCCATTTGTTGCATGACGGCATTGCATTTTGTTTATTGATTATGTAATGCCACTGCACTGCAATTAAACTAGATGACTTCATGTGTTTGTTTTATTGTTATGCTAGTGGCTCCATGCAGTTAGTTAAGTAAAAACAAGAATGTATTTTATGTTTATATATATATATATGTTTTGTGTGGGTGTTTCTATCAAAACCACGTGTGCTTTTTGAAAAACAATAAGGTTTTCTGCCGGCTTGCTTCATTTTTTTTGGTTAAGTCGGGAATACAACTTCATGTTTGTGTTAATTTTTTAGTTTTCTTGTCCTGGTGCAATGTGTTTTTCGCTCACCCTCCTGTATTCATCTCGTTTGTTGTCCTCAGGGATATCTGGGAGCAGTCAAAGAAATGCTGACAACATCAAAGGCTTGAAGAGGAAGAAAATAGTGGCAGAGAATCAGCTGAAGAAAATCCCCAAATCTCCAGTGAAGAAGCCCCTGCAGTCCAAGAAACCGGAACCGGCTCCAGGGCTGTCCTCCAAGACATCGGCTGTCTCCCATAACATCGACGGCCCATCCCATAACACCTCAAGGTCGCCAAGTGTGAACAGAGACCCCAAATATGCCCAGCAAGTTGCATCAGCATCTCCTGCGGAAGGAATATCTTCCCCTGACCATGAAGAGCTGAAGCCACCAGAGACATCCTCTTCACAGCCGCCACCGCCGTCGTCTTCTACTCCCGACGGAGAAGGACCTGAGACTGAAGCCGAGGCATCCCAGCCCGAGTGCAGCAGAAGTGGCAACAGCAGTGACCCCAACTTCGAGGGGGGGTCTTACAACTCAAACGCTCCCCTCGAAGTGTTACTCAAGGCCATGGAGCAGGACTTGAGTACTTTAGTGGAGAGGAAGAGCTCCTTCCAAATCCAAGCCACTGGGAAACCGGCCCCGGCTGTCCCTGTCCAGCCAAGTACTGACATCAAGACAATGCCAACAAGTATCAACTTTGGTCTTCAGAACCAAGCTTCCCATGTGCAGACATATTATGTTAACACACAAGGCAAGGTGATCGGCATTGCTGCTCCAATTGGGAGCAACGTGTCCACCTCTGCCCATGTGACCCAACTGCAGTCTATGCAGCATAACACGCCCCACTTCCTAGCCTCCACCAAGGAGAAACCAGGCTTGCACATTAGCTTCAGCACTGGCTCGTCCACCATCACCCACACCCCCATTCCTTCAGGGTCTAAAGCCATGCCGCAAAGCCAACCACCGGTGGTTCACACGTGCCAGTCCATCTCAGCCAGCGTTCCCAGCACAATCCAAGTCCCGGTGACGCCCGGCTGCAACCCGGTCCAAATGGCCACGGTGGTGAACATCGGTCCCGAACAGGCAGCTAAGGACCTGAAGCCAAAGAAGCAGGGGAAGTATGTGTGCGAGTACTGCAGCCGGGCATGTGCAAAGCCCAGTGTCCTGCTCAAACACATCCGGTCTCACACGGGCGAGCGACCATACCCATGCGTTACATGCGGCTTCTCGTTCAAGACCAAGAGCAACTTGTACAAGCATAGGAAGTCCCGTGCTCACACCATAAAACTGGGACTCGGATCCACCGGATTCGGCGGGTCGCACTCCCAGGAATCAGACAAAGCAGGCGGGACGCATTCAGAGGTGGAGGAGAGCGGGGACAGCGATGAAGAGAGTAGCACTGCAGACCAGGACCCTGACTCCTCCCAAAGCAGTGTTACGGCACTATCTGAAGCTAGCTTGCACAGCGCAGGAACCACGCAAGCAGGTCTCTGCGGAGAGGGAGACTTAACTGGAAGTTTCACAGAGTTGGTCAAACCAGCCTCCAGTCACAGTGGCTATGAGCCAAAGGTGACAGCAGCTCTTCCAAAGGTGGTTGTTTACCCAGTTAATGTCTCCCCTCTGAGGGCAGACAGCCCAAGAGTTACCGATACTGCCCCGGAGCAAGCGGCTGCACAGCGGCAAAGAGAGTTCCAGACAGCCAATCATAGATCTAGCCTCACTATTCTGTCCTCTTTGAAAGAAGTGGACTGCAGCAATCCCTCACTGGACACGGTGAGCGAAGATGAAGACCAACAGTGTAAGTCTCCTCTCTTTGGAGGCCATGCTCAGCTTCAGAGACAACAGGCGACAGACTTCTCTCAGCAGCAACAGGCCAAGTGCCTGCTCAGCCCACGCAGTTTAGGAAGTACAGACTCTGGCTACTTTTCACGATCTGAAAGCGCTGACCAGGCAATGAGTCCGCCGAGTGCGTTTGTAAAGATAACTCCTCCAGCAGAAACAGACATCTCCAAGATCAATGTTCCGAATGTCTCTCCTGTGGTTGCCACAGTGATGCATGTCACAGAGGAAAAGACACAACCCACAGAGGGACATATGATGCGACCTCCACTGGAAACAAAGGCACTATCTTTAGAGGAGCGGATCTCAAAGTTAATATCGGACAACGAGGCAGTGGTTGATAACAAGCAGCTAGACAGCGTCAAACCGAGAAGGACTTCTCTCTCTAGGAGAGGAAGCATAGACTCTCCTAAGTCATACATATTCAAAGATTCTTTTCAGTTTGACCTCAAACCCATTGTAAGAAGGTCAAGTTCTAGTTCTGATATTCCCAAGTCTCCATTCACCCCCACAGATAAATCAAAGCCAGTATTTCTTCTTTCTGTCCCTTCTCAATACCCGCCAATGGACTGTTTACCAATCACAAGGAGTAACTCCATGCCAACAACACCAGGAAATTCTGGACTTCCAATGAATGTTGCCCCACAGCCCTATCCCTTGCGATTCTGCCAGTCGTTTGACGACAAGATTGGTTCTTTGAATGATGACGTATTTTCCTCGGCCCCAACTACCCCAAACCCTGCTATTCATTCCCGCACTTTAGTTAGGCAAGTTGCTGTTGAGGATTTTACCACACATGAAAAGCACAGTATCCCCACTGTCCGTTCAATGGACGAAGGCTATCATGGCTCCAATGTATCCACGGAGATGATGCAACGAAGCAGGTCTTTTGAGCATGGTCAGGACAAGAGCAGAAGGCTACAGCAGACTAAAGGCACAATGTATGAATGTGAGACCTGTCGGAATCGGTACAGAAAGCTAGAGAATTTTGAAAATCACAAGAAGTTCTACTGCTCTGAGCTTCATGGTCCAAAAAACAAGCCAGTCATTGTTAAAGACAATGAACCAGATGTGTTCCAGGTTACCGTGGTTCAGCCCTCGGTCCCGAGGTTATCAGGACTCCCAGGTGTTCTGGATCAGCAGACCTCAATTAGAAAGAGAAGGAAAATGAAGAGCGTCGGAGATGACGATGATCAATCACCGACAGACGTTATTCCTCCTTGCTCTGTCAGCTTTGATTCGTGTCAGTTGACGACGTTTTCTCATTCTCGCGCTGTCGTAGTGGACATACAGCCTAAAGGCCACCAAGCACAACTACCTCAGATCCAACTTGTATCTAGAGGTGTGGATCCCTCGGACTCCAGGTTGTCACCAATCCGAGAGGCCCAGA
Organism: Bathygadus melanobranchus; assembly: GCA_900302375.1. Classification (NCBI taxonomy): domain Eukaryota; kingdom Metazoa; phylum Chordata; class Actinopteri; order Gadiformes; family Macrouridae; genus Bathygadus; species Bathygadus melanobranchus. Next base: position 5,885 of record OMKP01035747.1, on the reverse strand, counting down.
TAAGCACTTCTGCTAAAGAGAGAGGAGACCTGCAGAGACAAGGCAGTGGCACCTCGGTCATCAGACACACCAACTCACTGAGTAAACCGAATTCATTCGAGACATCTGAATCGTTTGACAGGACATCACCCGTGGACATTAAACATGTCCAAAGCAAGACCAAACCAGAAGCAGAGAATGTGTCAGTTGATGGCTACCATGAAAAAATGTCCATACCCAAGAGTGTTGACTATGGAAAACAGGAGTGCAGCACTGATGGCCCAGTAGCTGTTTCTGTTGAGAGCAGTACCCCTGTGCACCAGTCTCGACTGGTTCGTCAAAATAACATCCAGGTCCCAGAGATCCTTGTCACAGAGGAGCCTGACCGAGAACATGATGCACACACCACTGAGCCAACGGAAAAGCCAACAGAATCTTTCAATTGGCCCCAGAGAAGTGAAAGCCTATCTAAGGTACCAGCGGAAAAACTCCCACCTAAAAAGAAGCGAATTCGGCTGGCTCAAATGGAGCAGTCCTCAGGTGAATCCAGTTATGAGTCCAGCCTATCAAGGAGCCTCAGCAGGGACAGCAGTCTATCACGCTGCTCCAGTATTTCAGCCTCATTCGACAGAGAAGAAGCTGCTAGGTCTGAAAGCCCTTCCCGGGGTGAGTGTGTCACCATTATCCAAGAACCACAAGGGCTATCGACAGCCTTCAACACCCTAGGGATACCTGGCGTAATGAGGCGGGCTGCATCTGAACAGATCAGTTGTACTCAGCCATCAGTGGAGATTTCGTGCGACTACCGTAGCAAGTCCTTCGATTGTGCCAATGTGTCTCCCAGGAGGTCATTGTCTCCAGCCGCACAGCCGAGGTGTACACAAGGCTCTCAAGTTCCCCAGGTCCCGCTGATTGAAAGGCGGAGAGGCCCGCTGGTACGACAGATGTCTTTAAAGATCAATCCAGAAATTCCACAACACCCAAGGAAGATGATTATCCCACTGGAAAAATTGGCATTATCAAACGTTAAACCACTCATTCAGCATAGACCTAAAGAGACTAATCTAGTCAACAAAGTTCATATTTCTCAACCATTAATTATTGATACACCCATAACTATTACTGAGCAAATGGTGCAAAGTATTAATTTGGGTAGCCCAACTCAGCAGCCTCAGATATATGGCCTTCCCCACCCTTGGCATCAAACGTCCAGGGTTCAAACATGCCAAAAGCTTCCACCACCTCCGAGCCAGATTGTGCTAAGTCGTGAAAGTTCCTTCTCTCAATCATCCGAATCTGAGGAAAGGAAAAGTTTTGTGCCCAAGTATCAACTGCAGTGCCCTGGTCAGAAAGCATGCCAAACATTTTCATTTTCTAGCATGCAAGGAAGTCAGATAGCATTGCCAATTTTAACGATACCACTTACCAATCCAAATTTGAGTGTTTCAAAGTCTTCAGAGGTACTCCAAAATGTCTACATGGCTCAGCATAAGCATCTCGTTCCTGAGATCAAGACACAGCAGGTAGTTTTACCTGGAGGACAACAAAGGAACTCGTTCAGCCAGAGCCAACCAGTTGCTACTCCATTACCACAGATTCTGATAACCAATGAACACATGAACCCTGTCTCTTCTTTAACCAAGCGAAACAGCCATCCATCCATTCACAGCATAGATAACGACCCCCATACTACAACAAATGTCAACAGGGAAAGAGCTCAAATGCAGACAGTCAGCAGCTCTCAGAACCATCCTGTTGAGAAACCATCTCCTCTCGGGTCCCTACATTGCACACAGAAACTGGCATCAGTGACACTTTGCCCTCAACAGGAACCCACTGCCTCTAGCAAGCGAATGCTCTCCCCTGCTAACAGCTTGGACATCTACATGGAGAAGCACCAAAAGCGGGCCAAGGACGAACACGGTGTTGCGTGTCTCACCGACGGCAGGTCGGTCAACTACCTTAACTCCAAGATGGCTGACGTCACTCGCCAGAGGAAGCTTACGCTTGTCAGACAGGTGTGCACCACGGAGCCGGCAGATAGTCCCATCGAAACAGAGGCTCCGCCCTTGCCAGAGGATAAAGCAGTGAAGGACTCTGAGGCTACTGACGACTGCAAACCCATGTCGCCGGATTGCACCGGACCGGACAAAGACACAACTGTAGTTCCTCGGGAGGCAAGCAGTGCATTCAGTCAAACCTCCTCCATCACAGCTAGTAACTCGTTGAAGCCTCTTGACAAGGCTGAGGAACAGAGGTGGACTCCTGCGAAATCCCCCATCAGACCATCCAGCTTCCACGGCAGCCAGGTGAAGCTGACCTCATCTGCATCTGTGGTCAACACCAAAGACAGTCACCGTCTGTCCTTCCCCAGCCTGAAGACCACCACCACCTTCACCTGGTGTTTCCTGATGAAGAGGAAGCCCCTGCATGTTCCACAGACCAATCTGAAGACCTCCGCGTACGCTGCCTGGATGATAAGCCCAAAAAACCCCAACCCCCTAGGACTCCCCACAAAGGTGGTCATGTCCCTGTTCGACTCGAAGCAGTGCTCCAAGAAGATACACTATACCTCGGCAATAAGGACCACTGGAAAATCTGACATCCTGTCCTACTCGGGCCAGCTGAAAGACGTCATGTCCATGGTAAGTTTGTAATTGTTAGTGTTGTTGAAGTTGTCTTAGTTTGGTTCTTGAGGCAGCCATTGAGGATTGTGTGTATAAATGTGTAAATACACTGCAGAGTCAACACGTATCTGTATCTGTTTTTATGTGTAGCTGCTGTTATCCCAGAAGACGAAAGTGGTGGAAAAAGTGAGCAAAGTGCAGCCAGAGATCCCGGCCGTTGGGGAATCAGAGAAAGACGTTAAAACTGAACCACGAAGGGTTAAGATATTTGATGGCGGGTAAGATTAGAATACAGAGACTTCCCACAAAATTCTTTGATTTGATTGATTTGATTTGTTTGATTTGCAATTTATTTAAAATACAAATAAAGTTATTTTTAAATAACATTATTTCATGATTGCTTTGTCGGTTTAACTTTCAATGTAGAACTCAAAGCAAATTGATAATTTACTACTTCAATAAATCGTCAATTTAATATTTAACTTCAGAAATGTGTCCAATTGAAAAAGATCCCAGACATTAATAAAGTTCAAGTTGATGTGATTGCTTTATTATTTTAAATCCCTCCCAGGTTGCTAATTCTTCCGTCCCTCTGACCTCCGGCAGGTACAAGTCTAACGAGGACTACGTGTACGTGCGCGGGCGCGGCCGGGGGAAGTACATCTGCGAGGAGTGTGGGATCCGCTGCAAGAAGCCCAGCATGCTACGGAAACACATCCGCACCCACTCAGACGTCCGACCCTACCACTGCGTCCACTGCAACTTCTCCTTCAAGACGAAAGGTGAGGGCTCGGTTGACGTGTGCTCATCATGGGGTCTATTTTGTGTGACTGGGTTTGCCTTGGGTGGAGAGGCATAAGTCTAAGTTGGCTGTTCTCCACTGTATTATTTGGTCATTTTAGGAAGAGGGTTCTAAAGCAACTTGCGGTGAGTTTAGATGCATGTCATTAAGGAGCAGGTTGGGGGGTTAGACATCCGGTTGAAAGGCTGCAGACATCTGCAGAATCGTACCCAGAACATTTCCTGGCCACTTCTCTATCCTGCCCCGATTGAGTTTAAGCATGAACCTTTGAAATCGTATTCAAAACATGAATATCCAACAATATTGTGCTTTAACATTCAATTAGTTTGTTCTGAACTCTTTACAGTATCAGTCTCGCGTGAAAGCTATTGGCGACTAATATTTCCAATATGTTAAATCAAATGTATAATTATGGTACGCATACCTAAAATAGATTTAACTCTTAACATTCATTCCAGTAAAAAAAGCATTTTCACTGTGGCTGTTATTTCCCCTACCTACATCTGTTTGATTCTCCATCTCTCCACCCAAGCAGCGATGATTCACTGTTCCTTGTTGAACTTCCTTCCCACGCGGCGCTGTAAAAGCTCTACAGCCCACGTTCCTTTCAGAAATGTCTTCGCCGGTTACTTGCACATTGCATAGCGCCTGCCTGCCTGCCTGCCTACCACGAGAGAGATAGAGATAGAGAGAATGTTCTCTTATATAAACACACTTTCTGCATCTGTTAGGTTTCCACCCACCTTAAAAACCTAGTTTGGGTGAAACTATGCAGGCTTTTTTTTTAGTGGTTGAAGCCTCCTCCCCCACCACCACCCCGATACCTTGCTCTTAACCAGACCATTAACCTGACCATAACCACAGTGAACCCTCAAACTGAAACACAACCACACAATCACTGACCTAAACCTCTAAACGAATACGTCCATGTTTTTTCAACCGTCCTTCGTCTAATACCCTTGTGGCAGGAAACCTGACCAAGCACATGAAGTCGAAGGCCCACAGCAAGAAGTGCTTGGAGATCGGGGTGCCCGTGGGTCTCATCGACGACCCGGATGCCGAGGACTCTGGTATGTTGTTGTCCCACAACGTCTTCGTTCCTGAGGCAAACGCAAGAGCGCGGGGTCTCATTTGGTGTTGTGTTGTGACAATTGAACTGGTCATTAGCAAAACAAAAATGGTAGTGTGCGAAAACAGTCATAGCCTACTGTCTTTTGCCGTTGGGTGGATAACACAATACGTTGTATGTGCATGCCAAAAGAGTTCACCTCCATTTCCCCCTTTGGAATGGAACAACAGCAGTGGACTTCGGTAAACAGCTTCGCTGGTAATGAGCCCAGCTTTGAAAGGCAGGAATGGACCCTGGCTCACGGCTCACAGCTCACGGCTCACGGCTCGTGGCTCGCTAGCAGATCAATAGCTCTGCCAGCGTCTAATTAGAAATTCTAAATTCGGCCTCCCTTCCCCGTTAACTCGGCACGCATGTGGGCGACATGCGCTGCGTTTAGAAACAGGAAATTGCTGCATCTATATTTAGCAGCGTGAGGGAAAGAGAGAGAGAGAGATGGAGTGAGAGATGGAGAGAGAGAATGAGAGATGATTGATAGAAATAGAGGGGAAAGCCTTAAAGCTGATCCTAGTCTCTGAGAAACTTGTTTTTTCTGTCTCTGACTATGATCAGGCCTGGGGGGGGGTGCTTTCTGTGGTCCGGGGAGTGGAACTCGAACAGCACTCCTGCAACGCCACATTATGTCACTTAATAGTACCCCTCAGGGAGGGGGAGAGGACTCTCCTCCTCGTCGTCTGTGGGAAACATGATTGGAATGACTGGAGCAACATTGGAAAAGTGGTTTCAATGCCGCCCTAACGACTTGTTGTTTATTCATACTTGTTCCTCGTTAGCAGATGCTTTTATTTATTAAATTGTCTTACATTGAAGACATACAGGTCATTAAGGACCAGGTATGGACCAAGGTGTCTTGCTCAAGGATGATTGACTACAGGTAGACTGAGGACATTTGGGGTTGGTGAACCCAGATCCTTTCTGCTGGGAGTCGCCACACCCTAACCACTAGACTATCCTGCCCATTACTGTGCTGAGGATTTAAACTGAAAGGAAGATTATTGGCCGATGAATATAAGACTATTGTTTGAGATTGAGTGTTAAAAACTAAACTCCTTCATCCTACAGCAGGCGACCGGGGCCATGCGGGCAGCTCTGACCGCCAGGACTCGGACGCCGACGACTCGGACGGTGCCGACGATGAGGAGAACGACGAGGAGGAGGAGGAGGAAGAGGAGTCAGGCCTGTCCACCAACCCCTCGGTCACCGCCAGCCCCCAGCACCTGCCCCCGGGCCCGGCCGAGGTCCCGCCGAGTGCCCTCCTGGCCCAGATGTCCATCAGTTCCATGCGCTTCCCCTCCACCATCTCCGCCTTGCCCCCTACCACCTCCACTCTGCAACCCGGCTCCTGCGT
>OMKP01035746.1:0-11419 GCA_900302375.1 Bathygadus melanobranchus | reverse complement strand
AACAAGCATAGTTACAAGCATTCCTGGTTGCCAGGTCGATAGAGCAAGTTTACAAACTTACAGTTGCTAGGTTGGCTCCTTACTGTACAACAGCAGGTAGCCAGGATAAGATGCTACACAAGCTAAGTTATATTTCAAGTGCCGGGACATACCAGCGTACAAGATCCTACAAAGAGCCAAGGCATACAAATATGGAAGTGCTAAGGATCCAGGAGGGGTGGGATTAAAGTTGATCGGGTAGAGGGTTGGGGAGGAAAGGTGGGCAGGAGGTGAAGCTATTCAGAGTCCAAGTGGACTCTGAATAGGTGGGTCTTGAGCCTCTTGTGGAAGCAGGTCAGTGATTCTGCTGTCCTGACCGCTGTCGGGAAGTCGTTCCACCTTTGTGGTGCAAGGACAGAGAAGAGTTGTGATTTGGTGGAGCGACGTTTGTTTGTTTTTAGTAATATTACATATTAACACATCAAGTCAATGTAAGTAAGAAAGCGTCTTGTGGTAAATGTATGAAGTTCAAGGCAAGGCCTCCTGATGTATGATATAAGGGGCAAAATGATGACCACCTCATTGTTAATAAATATATATATATATATAGCACCGGACCTGGGCTGACAGAGCCTTCTCCATAGCTGCCCCCTCCCTCTGGAACTCTCTCCCCATTCACACCCGTGACTGCACTGATCCATCCATGTTCAAATCACTCATCAGAACTCTCCTGTTCACAAATGTTTTTAATGTGTAATTAATGTTGTGTTTTATGTTTTTTACCTGTTGTTTGTTAATAATTATTTTAACGATGTAAAGTGTCTTTGAGTTTCATGTAAAGCGCTCTATAAATCAAATATATTTTATTTATATATATATTACAAGTGGTCCAGAGAAGGAAAACCGGCGTTAGGGCCAGATGTTAGTTTATGACATGGTTTCCCTGTTCGATAACTAAAAGTAGGCTATCACTCTTTTGGAGAACGAAACTGTTGCGATAGAACTGCATACATCATCATGTTATCAAAAGCAATCTATATTCACATACCGCAGTGCAAGTAAACATTGGCTTGTAGCACGGAGCACGCGACTTCTGCTGGCTCCAGCTGTAATCTGTTCACATCAGATTCAAGACATTGGTACTGGCCTACAAAGCTGTCAGTGGAACTGCCCCCACCTACCTTCAAGCATTAGAGATTAATAAGATGAGTCAGGCCCCATGCCCCAGTTGAGCGCTCCGCTCACTACTTCAGCTGGCTGGCTGGTACCACCATCACTAAGAGCAAGCAAACGTCACTCCACCAAGTGTCAACTCTCTGTTTTGGCACCGCAGTGGTGGAACGAGCTCCCGGCCAATGTTAGGACAGCACAGTCACTCATCAGCTTCTGCAAGACACTCAAGACTCACCTAAGAGTTCACCTGGACCCTCCTTACCCCCCACCACCTCTCCTCACTAACCCACTCCCACTTACCCAACCAGGGTTTGAATCCCATCCCCTCTTGGATCCCCTTACTTGTATATTTGTAAGTCCTGGCACATTTGTAAGTCCTGACACAAAATTGTACTTAGGTAATTGTGTAGCATCTTATCCCAGCTATCTTGCTGTTTACCAGCAAGGGGTAAACCTAGCAATTATGAGTTCTTGCAACTTGTTCTATTAATCACTTAGCAATCATGAGTGCTTGAAACTTCAAAGCTTACTGTACCGCCATCGATATATTGTTGTTTCACTCTTTCGACAAATGTACTTTTGTAGGTCGCTTTGGACAAAAGCATTTACCAAATGCCCTAAATGTAAATGGATTAACATTCTGCCATATCATTTTAATTCTAATATGAAATACTACTGTCAGGTTAAACTATTTATATTTGCATTTATATTTTAGTATATTGTGTACTCTACATTCATATAATTTGAAGTTAATGTTTGTTTTAGTATTTCATAGTATTTTAACTAAATAAAAAAATAAATGTTGACAATATACTGACATATTTGCCTTAAAGATAGCTATTTAGTGTGTATCTCTTGAATTATAAACTTGCCATCTGTTTTTCTAGGCACAAGTTTGATGGGTGCTAAATTTGGAGACTGGAGTTTCTTATAGTCTACCAAATATCAACGAGAATCAGGAAAAGCAACATCAGCATGGCCTTTAAACATGCAAATGTTGAAGACCTCTATGAGATTGGCGTTGTTCTTGGCAGGTAACCTGAATATTGGCAATGAATGAAAATGTGTGAGTAAAGAGAAAAACAACTTTTGTACAGATATTTTTGTTTTTCTCTCCAAAAGTTTACTTAACTACTTAATCTTTCTAGATAACTACTTAATCTTTGACATTTATACATTTGACATTTATCAACCCCCTTGTATCAATGGAGGAATATGCTAACAATATTGATTCACTCTGCCTCTACTCTACATAGTGGACACTTTGGGCAGGTGTGTACAGTGACAGAGCGAGCCACAGGAACGCAGTGGGCCGGGAAATTCATTAAGACCCGCAAGCCATGCAGCCGACTGGGTGTTGAGAGGTGCGCGGTGGAGCGTGAGGTGGAGATACTTCAAGCGCTGAAGCACCCCAGAATCATGGCTCTCAAGGACGTGTTTGAGAGTCGAGCTGAGGTGGTGCTTATTGTGGAGCTGTGAGTTTCTGTGTTCGTATACAATGGTTATCTTTGACACACTGTTATTATTAATGTTTTTATTTTTTAATGCTCAAGTGTCACATTAAAAGTGACATTGAGATAATCAACTCATTCATTTGAGTTTATGCGTCACAAGAATCCTGAATTTATGCATGTCTTTTTTTCATATATATCTGTACATGCATATCAAGGCTGATTTGGATTCTCTAGTATTGAAGTATTTGCAAGAAAGCAAAGACAAAATATAGGAGGGATGAAGTTGGTATCCTTCAGGTGGCAATAGTGGCCATACCTAGTGCTCATTTATTTACGAAGGGAGGCTTAAGCCTTACATATGGGTTTGTATGCCCACCTGCTTTGTCAACCTTTGCTCTCGAGGTTAGTATGGTTATATTTACATACATACATTTTTATATGAAATCCATTTGTGAATTTTGTGGGTTTTTTTTGCATGTGTTGAATAGTCTGTATTCTAATATGGAATATGTAAGCACTCTAGTCCTTACCTACTGTGAGATCAACAGGGGGTGCTGACTCGGCCGACGTCCGTTCTATAATTCTCCAGAACTCACAGGTGGCCATTCCACCCCTATTAAACCAAACCAAACAGCCTACATGCAATAAGAAGACATATGTTTAAAGGCGGTATATATAACAATGACACTGAGCATTTCGTTGATCAGCTAAACGTATATGTTTGCAATGTATTTATTGTTTGCAAATTATAAACTCGCTCATGCTATATGTAGCATTGATATAAGTGTCACTCTTCCAACGCTCCTGTGTATGCTGGGCATTCTGACTGAAAGAGCTGGTTTGTCATTTCAAAACAACATGATAAAGCCATCGCTCACTTGCCACACTAATAGCCTACAAGCAGCAATGCCTCAGTTGGGATTAATCTATCTTGCTTGTTCAGGAGAAAATTAGCCATCTCGGCATCTGTCTTGAAACCCTTGTGGTCTCTAAACTGTCTCCATCTTTCAAATTAAAATCCGATATTTACCAGTGTTTTAGAACGGCTCACTGAGGTTTTTCTAAGTGGAGGCTTTTTAGGTCTGGTTGAATCTAGTACTATCTAATTTGATCTGTTTGTTCGCTTGTGTAGCACGCTGGGTTTGTGTGCCAATTTGTTTCATTGATGCCAACCCAGGGTGTTAAAACAGGCAGTGGGTGGATTCAACTCAGAAAGTAACATACAGACCAAAATGAAAGCAAATGTTCCCGACCCGGAATGGACATTTCAAAGGAGAACATTCTGACTGTAGCATTGCTGTCAGAGAAGCCAATATTTTGACTTAGCATGTTTCCTAAATCTGACATATGTCATTTTATGATTTAGTACAGTACATTTTTTTACATATTGTACCTTTTTACATATTGGCTAGTACTCAAATTGTCTCATTTTTTGTGAATGAGACATAGCTAGTTAGAAGCAATGCCATGAACAAGGTTTCATTCAACTTGACCGGTAGATTGTTCAGAAATTATCATTACAATATATATAATATAAGTAAATTCCAAATTATTTATTTTATTTAAATAAATATTTAAATAAATAATTAAATAAATAATTAAAATATGTTTTAGTTCCTCCTCAATCTCCAGGGGGTGCTGCAGCACCCCTACTACCCACAGTACTTTGTATATGGGTGATTCTACAGAATTTGTTGAATTTGTTTTTTTACTATTATTCTTTGTAGAGACAGTAGATGACAACATATAACTAATGGAAATACATGGATAGACAACACACAAAATTACATAATGTACAGGGAATTATCTGGTTGGAAGAAGGTGACTTGGGATGATAGTGTGTGGCCTAGCTTTTGTCCCAGACTGTTATGGAGGTTATGCGAATGCATTCAATAATGACTTCATAGAAAATGTTGGAGATGTTGATTTATTTACAATTAATCTGAGGAGGAAGAGTCTTTGACTTTGTCTTTCTTAGTGATAGTGTCTGTTTAGACATTTTGCTGTGCAAATAATGAATAGCTATAAATAAATAAAGGATCATATGCATGCTATGCAGAGCACAGCGCACATTTGGATTTTGGTTGTTTAAAATGTACTTGTACTCGTATTTGGGTTCGTATTTGGGCCAACGTCTGATTTCTCATGGCCACGGTTGATTTTTGCCACATACCACATAATTATTTTCTGTCTTTACTCTTCTGTAAGATGAATGTATTCTATAATTGATATAATTAAAACGTAACATGTATATAGTTCTTTATCTGTTCTGCTGTGCCTGTAAAGACACAAGAACTGAATGTTTTCGATAAGTCGATAAATAATCTGTTTTCTTGTATGGTCTCTTTTCAGTATCAATGGCGGGGAGCTTTTTGACTTCATTGCTGTGAAGGACAACTTGTCGGAGAACGAGGCTATCAAGTTCTTGGAGCAGATCCTGGAGGGAGTGGGCTTTATGCACAGCAAACAGATCGCACACTTTGACCTCAAGGTGAGGTTTTGGGGAGAGCTCCTGACATCATGTAGTTATTGACATTGAATTTGTTTACATTGATGTATTGACATCCAAACCATCATCCAATTGAATAGCGTCTATATTCGGAGACAGTCTTTTAGAAGGGACTGTCTAATGTCTATCATCTATAACCCCCTGAAGATGTATTATTTTCTCCATTACAGCCAGAAAACATCATGCTGTTAGTCAAAGATGCTGAACACCCAAATATCAAGCTCATTGATTTTGGGTTGGCCCACCAGTTCAAGCAAGGAGAGGAGTACAAGAGTATGAATGGAACCCCTCAATACATTCGTAAGCGTAAATAATAACTTTTTAACCATGATAGTGAAAGGGCTTTTTTTCATTTTAGTCAAGATTTGGACCAGGATCAATCCATATCATGACTATGTAACCAACAACATCACTTTTAATTTAAAATAAGTTGTTTTAGGGTTTGGTTTTCCTTTAACTTGTTGAAGCCAACTCCATTATTTTTGTGATTAACTTATCCGTAACATAAAAGATTAATTGCATTCTACGGTGGAGGCAGGCCTACTTAATAGCCTATTTACATATCTCAACAGTCCTCTTATTGCATCTATAGTGGTAAACTACATTACTAGAACAATTGTCGCTATCTGTTATATGTATTGATCATTCATCTTGAAAGCAGTCGGTGCTACAAGCCACGCGGTACGTACTTTTTGTAAGTCGCTTTGGATAAAAGCGTCTGCCAAATGCTCTAAATGTAAATGTAATGAATATAGGTTGCTTTTGATAACATGACCGTATGCGGTTGTATTGCAACAGTTTCGTTTTGGATACCAACTTACTCCAAAAGAGTGATAGCCTACTTTTAGTTATCGAACAGGCAAACAACCTAAAAAACAAACGTCTCCAAAACATGGATGTATTAATGCACACGAGACACCCACTTATCATCATCTTTTTACACTTGGATTAAAAAGTGAAACTCTATTATAACTGAATCCTCAAAATAGATAGGATATTTTGGTGAAAGGATGGAGCATAATCTTCACTAGGCTATATGAGGTTGAGGGTTGAATCCATCGGTCTTTTTGTGATTCTTATTGGAAAATTGCAATGCATATTCATTGTAACTGATGTAACTGTTTTTTCGTGGCGTTTATTCATTACGTGCTTGATGTAAAAGGACCTTTAGTCCTCTTAGAAGGTTGAAAAAAGATATTTAAATATCTGTTTCAGTTATAGCCCCTGTTGTATTCTTTTCATTCACAGCCGCCGAAGTGATAAACTATGAGCCTCTGAGCACAGCGACGGACATGTGGTAAAATGACTATCCTACTATGTACTGCTTAGGCAACTAAGTGCATGAACTCACTTTCCTGTTTCTATTTCAGTTGCAGTCCTGGCAAGCAATAACTAAATAAATATGTATATATATATATGTATATATATATGCATGCCAGTAGGTCTATATGTATATTTGAATTGTCAGAGTAGTGAAGAAGTGCATTAATTGCTCATGAACATGTCGTCTCTTTTCCTCCAGGAGCATTGGCGTAATCACTTATATACTGTAAGTTGTTACTCAACACACTAACATATACAACACATACACACAGTTCCATTGACGCTATACATAAGTCATATAGGTCATTACATGTCTTTCTTTAATTGATATTTTTAGCTTTATTGGTATATTTAGAGTTATTGGAAGATTTGACAACCATTCCAAAGTCCACCTGCATTTCTTCAATTTGTTGTTGAAGTTGAGCAACTCTAACCCTGTCCAACCTAAATGTAATGTGTGAACATACCATTCTTACTTTTCCTAGGCAGCTTGACACATGTATTTCTGTTTGGTTTTGCTTTTGCATTATTATGACTACATGTTTACACCTGTGCCTTGTCCTTGCTCTCTAGATTAAGTGGTTTGTCACCATTTCAAGATTATACAAATGAAGACACTCTGAAGAACATCCTCGCCATGAAATATGAGTTCCCTGAGCAAGTTTTCAATATGACAAGTGATTTGGCCAAAGATTTCATCCAGAAACTCTTGGTCAAAGATCCAAGGTAAATACAATAATCCTTGTGTAGAATGAGCAGCTTTGTGGAACTTGAAACTAAATTCTGTGAGTCTGCTCTAAATGTTAAATGAACTACATGTGTAACCCATTCATACCTACATTGGTACTCATTAAAACCGCATATTTATGTCAAGCTTCTTGGCTTGTTTAATGTGATGCAACTGTGGTCGAAAAAAGATATCTATTCACTTCCAAATGTTATTTGCCATGCGCAGTGTTGGTCCATAGGAGGCACCCGCTTATGGTACTATTTGGCATTGCATCTCATACCACATTTACTAAACTGACACCATGTTCAGATAAATGTATCTTTATTTGTATTTCTTTGTTGGTACTGTGATGTCCTGAGAGGTTGGGACCCTTACTTTAGGAAGTCTTGAGGTGTGGGTGAAACGAAATGAAGAGCCAGACAGTGGTTTTCAAACATAAACTTAGTATATTGTAGGATCTTTCCTTACAAAAGGTCAACTTAAATCTTTACAACAAAAGGTAAACAAAAAGGGCAGCTTCACATTAAAGTTTCTTCCCTACTTCAAACAAAAGATCTCTCCCCTCTCCTCAGTTAATCAGACCCTCTTTATCAGCTGGGCAGCCCTCATCTCCCACAACTGCCCAGCTGCCTGTGGGTTTTGTAGTCTCCTACAGGGCGGCCTTGTTGAATTGTAGTCCAGGCTGGAGCCAGCGAGAGGGAACGTATCTCCCCTCTATAACGCAACCTCAACCAATGACATCACAGTACATTAATCGGTGCATTTAATGAGGCATGTTAGAGTTAAATACAAACTCTTTTCGCAAGCAAGCACTTTTAGCAAGTTACACACTTCTTTATTATTCCTTTCCTCAAGTGAGGGCTGCCACTACCATTATGCACCTCAACACCTGTATTATGTGGAGCATATGTTTTGTTGTTTGTTTTTGTTGCCAAATTGGTTTTGGATCAGTGAGAGCAGAGAGCACAGCTTATTGTTTAATAAACAATTGAACTGCACATTTTTTGCCTGCCATCTGTTGGACTGACACTTTTATTGATCACTGACATAGCATTGACTTGGAATAAAGTTGGTTCAATGTAAAAAATGTATATCTTTGCTGTAGTAATCTTGCCATGTTGCTGTGGCTTAGCTTGCTACATTGCTACATTTCTTCTTCGGTGTAGTGAAGCTTCATTGCATGTAGAGTAACTGGTAGCTTAGCTCACTACACTTTCCAAGTAGCTTGCCCAACATTGGCCATGAACGATACCATATTCAATATTCTCTATTTTATTTGATGTCCAATTGAAACATTGTTATTCATGTCTTCCCAGCAAACATACGTTGAATTACTATCATGGTACTAATTGCTGTCAAATAAAATAAATAGCACAATATGAATTAACAAAACATGAATCATTGTTATGATACATCATATAACAATGTTTACATGCATCTTTGAACATATTAGCGGTTCATGTGCTAGATAATCCAAATGTTACAAATCCAAAATGTATTATATTACTATGCTACATTAATTCAACTTGTGTTGACTTGTTTTTCTCCATCTGTTTGCTTTTTTTGCAGTGAAAGAATGACAGCGGAAGAATGTCTAATTCATCAGTGGATTAAGGTTACAACTGACCTCATGTATATATTAGAGTTCACCTGGACTCTGAATAGCTTCACCTCCTACCCACCTCCTCCCCAACCCTTTCCCACCTACCCGATCACCCGATCAATGCTTGAATCCCATCCCCTCCTGGATCCCTAGCACTTCTATGTCTGTACATCCTGGCACTTTGCAGGATCCTGTATGCTGTTATGTCCCAGCAGTTGAAATAGTACTTATCCTGGCTACCTACTGTTATAAAGTAATGGGTCAACCTAGCAATTGTAAGCTTGTAACTTGTTATATTGACCTGGCAATCCGGAATGCTTGAAACTTAACTTAAACTTTACTTAATTTAACTGTACCATCAGCGATATATTATTGTTTCCCTCTTTCAACAAAAGTCGCTTTGGATAAAAGCGTCTGCCAAATGCCCTAAATGTAAATGTATTGCTATGGTGTTGAACTAATTACAAACTAACTACATTGTCTGCTGGGTTGTTGTGTTGACTGCTTACTCTTTAAGTTGAATGTCTGTCATTTACATGGCGTTTACATATATGTACCAGCAGCAGACCTAAGCCACCATGCTAAGACATCTCTCTGTTTCAGCCACTGACACGAAAGCAGATGGCAAATAGAAATCGCTCCTCAATAAACATGAAGAACTTCAAGAAGTTCAACGCCAAGAGGAAATGGAAAGTGAGTGGGATTAGGTGTACCTAACTAGACACTGGTAGAACATGTGGTTTGTCGCATGAATGTGAATAATCTCTTGTAAATCATAGGGTCTTTTGGATATTTATTTAAGAATATTTCTCCCTAGAGCAATCATAATAAATTTCATTTAGATATTAAAACGTTCAAATATTGACCTTCACTTGTAAGTTGTAACATTGATGCCAAAATGGTGCCTTTCATTTACAAGCTTACATTGTATTGTAACAAGTGAAGTGATTACATTCAACATAGCATTTGTTTAGTTCCTGATATTCATATCATTATGTCATCGATGAATTTTATAAACGTTTTATAAATGACGTTAATTGCTGGCTTCAATACTGTGTATTGTATTTGTCCCTGGTCCCTTTCCCACGTACGAGTTAATACAACATGGTGGGAGGTACAGTTCAACCCTCTTCTACTCTCATTAACCTCTTTCATTTTGTCTCTTTATATCACTGTCACTATTTCTGTAGGTGTCGTATAACATGGTGTGGATGTGCAATCGTGTTTTGCGAATGCATCTTTCAGGGGCAGATGAAGACCTGGTAAGCATTAAACACCATTAGTAATTGATCAGATCAGATGATCATGCTATAATAGCTCATAATAGCTAGTTTATTTCTCCATTAATTATGCC
Source organism: Bathygadus melanobranchus (assembly GCA_900302375.1). NCBI lineage: Eukaryota > Metazoa > Chordata > Actinopteri > Gadiformes > Macrouridae > Bathygadus > Bathygadus melanobranchus. The sequence goes on along the minus strand of OMKP01035746.1, from coordinate 1,294 downwards.
GTTAATAATCATGGATATAATTTTGATCACGTAATATATACCAGATATTGATTATTTGGCAAGACCATATGTCATACTCTGATTCGCAAATTATAAATTGTATTTGTTATATTTATTTATTTGTTATTATGATTATTTATTTTACTATGCACACTAGCTAGGTGTGACAAGACTGGAAGCACAGGAGGCAGAAGTTCTTTGTAACATACTTTTGTTGTAATATTTGCAACATCAATAAGTAGTTTCCCAATCCATGCTGGTTTATCAAACTGGATTCCTGGTTTTGTCATGTTTAAATGCGGCTTAACATACTGAGATTGCATTATCTCCTTTTCACCAGAGAGATTGTGAAAGTGACTTAGAAGACACTGAAACCAAGCCTGCGTCTCTCATGCGTCGCAGGCTCAGTAGCAGTTCATAGTGCTGAGGATAGAGACCTGGGATGTGCCCATGGACGTAGATGGATACACTGCTGCCAGATGAAACTGCATTTCTTTAATGTGCTCACACTGCTGTGAAAGATACTCAAGTCAATACTGAGACGATAAAGAGTTCTGGCCACTGCTGGTACTTGGATTTTTATGGATTTTTTGCAATGTCCTCTTTGCTTGTATTGTATTGTGAACTTGTCCCCAAATAATGCCAAAGCTTTTTACGTTCTGTACTTTATTTTAAGATGAAGAGGAACTCTCATAAGAAATGTTATTCCTGAGACACATTTTGAATAGCTTTTTCCGCATAATGTTTATTTTATAACCTGATCAATGACATCACACTTTAAAAAAAGCTATATTTTACCCATAAGCCATACATTGATCATTTGTAAACAAGAGATGCCTTTTGTTACCGATGCAAATTAAATTCGAGTTGAATATATCTCTTGTTTTTCATTTATATAACAGTAACCCATATTATGGTGTATAAATAATGAATTGTATTAATAAATTACATTTACATACATACAAACATAAAAGTAAGTGCTATGGATCCAAGAGGAGATGGGATTTGATCTCGAGTACTACAACACTAATGAATTATTATTTTAATTAATACATTTCTTAAGTAATCAATGTGACACATTTTTAAATTACTGCCTGAGGGCTAGTTATTTCACTCAGAGGTCATTTGTTAGCCCGGACCGACTTGGTAGTGACATACAGTACCAGTCAAAAGTTTGGACACACTTTCTCATTCAATGGTTTTTCTTTATTTTTATTATATTCTACATTGTAGATTAATACTGAAGACATCAAAACTATGAAAGAACACATGGAATTATGTAGTAAACAAAAAA